>WXYE02064429.1:0-19747 GCA_011319275.2 Echinosphaeria canescens | reverse complement strand
CAGTATTTTCTAGAGCATTGAGAGGAAATTCAGAGAATAGGCCCCCAGAAAAAGAAAGCTCTTTTTTTTTTCCCCTGGGGGTTCCCCCCAGACCCCCGACCTCGCTTCGCTCGAATGTACGGGGGTCCTTTGGCATGCTTACCCGATCCGAGTAGACGTCATCAAACTCGCAGTGCTCGTTTCCCGTATACTCGCCGCCTTGGTGGGAGTCGGGAGCTCGATTGGCGTAGCTCAGCTGGCGCAGGAGCTCCTTCTCCTCTATGCGCACCTCTAGCTCGGACAGCTCCTCGCCGTCCATGTTGCAGACGTGGCACAGCCTCCTTTGGCGATAGTGCTCGCCGTCGTCCTCCTCGCCGCTGTACTACTTGTCGTGAAGCTCGAGATGGGCCAGCAAGAGATGGAAGGTGCCGAGCCTCGCGCAGCTGTCGGCGGCGACGCGCGCGCGTGGTCGATGCCCTTGAGGTGGGCCAGGCCCAGCCTCCTCGCCGTGTACTGGTGCTCCAGCGGGAAGGCGAGAAGGCCAGGGTAGTGGGCGGGCAGGCTGCGCCAGTCGGAGAGGACGGCGGCCAGGTTCTCGATCTGCGATTCCAGCACCGAGGCCGACATACTGGCGCCGTCGTCGCTGCCGTTGCTGACGCTGTCGCTGTCGCTGTCGCATTCTTTGACGAGGTTGTAGCTCAGCGCCCAGCGGTGGCCTGTCAGAACGGGCTTGACCTGCGCGCGCCACCGGCCACGTTAGAGCGAGCCATTTACTAAACCCGACTATACTATTACAACAACATCTTCGAGCGAAGCGAGGCTGGGGGTCTGGGGGGTACCCCCAGGAAAAGACCGCTCTACCTTTTAACCTTGTTTTTTCCTGGGGGTGCCCCCCAGACCCCCGACCTCGCTTCGCTCGAAGAGAAATGAGCGTGGCTGGGCACTCACCTCGTGCGTCACGTCTGCATACCAAGCAAGGTAGGAGAAATCGAAGGCAGACCGCTTGTCGGTGGATAGCGTGATGCTCTTGTCTCCATGTTGCAGTTGCACGTCTCCGCCCGTGTGTTTCGACGGGAGGCAGATGATCAGCGTCGCGAACATGCCCGCCGTCTTTTCCGTGCTGCCGTGCCGCCATGTCAGCAACGCGTAACTATCAGGGTAAGACGAAGAAGTACACACTCTTTGTGCGCCTTGAACATGGCCCCCGGTCCGTAGAGCAGGTTTTTGTACAGCTCGGCACGCACGCCAACATCAGGCGGCACCCCAAGCTCGCCGGCCGCTTGCTTTGCCAGCCCGTCGACAAAGCTGGGCCATCGGTCGTTACAGAAGCGGATTCTGCCGGCGCTGATCTCCAACGTCTTTCGGACCGACTCGTCTACCAGCGTCTGCTGGTTCTTGCCAAATGGTGCCTTTGTGCTGAGCTGGGCCATGGCTCGGGCCGATTCCGCCGACAGAGGCAGGGCGATGGGCTCGCCTGCGTCCACGGCGATGCCCGGGTTCACGCACAGATCCAGGACACCACCAGTCGCAAAAGAGCCCGCCGCGCGGACATCTTTGATGCAGTTCCCAAGTCTTTCACGAAAGTGCATGGCTTCGCGATGCACTTTGTCTTTGTCGGAATCAGGCGCGCTCATGGTGGGCGAAGAAACGCAGACGCGTCACAAGCTCGAATGAAGATGATGAGAAAATGAAATGACTGGAAATGAAAGCCAAGTTCATCGTCCAGCTTCGTTGTTTGTTTTGTTGTGTATTCTACATTCTATTTCCCACAGAATGGTAGGGTTTATATTCGGAATCTGTGGAATGGCTGGAATGGTAAGCCCCACCATCCCCACTTTAGTGTACGATTAGATAAGGAAAAAGCGGTCGGAATACTGCCGTGGGAGCTTGATTAAAAGCTCCTACAAGAACGTTGCAATTGCAACGTTCTGGCAGTATACAACACACCAATTGAATCACCACGATTTACCGCGTAAACCGCAAGACGCACGTAAATCTACTATTGACAAGAAGCCATGTCAGCAGAATCAGCGCATTTTTCTAAATATTAAAAGTATACGGTGTGTTTATTAAGTAGACGGTATAATCTGGCTGGACGCCAGTCTTTCTTTAGAAACGGTTGCTGTAAGACATTATCCTGGCAAAAAAAAATCTAACCGCATTCGGCATTTTGACGGATACCGTTTGCGCTGAATAAAGCCTTCTGATTGGTCGCTGGCGTTCCTTGTTGAAATAACGACTTAGGATCGGCTAGCTGCCTTATCCTTGTGAAAACTCGATTTAGGATTGGTTAATTGAATTATCCTACTTTTTTTTTTTTTTTTTTTTTAAAAGAGAAAAAGAACTTTGGGCGAAGCTCCAAGTCAAAGATCCAATCGAAAGGTGCGTCCCCACGACACCGGCCTCCACAGACCTAGGTCTATTCGAGGCCATTCAATCGTTCTGTTTAAAGATATATATATCGTGTTGAAAGGACTTTTCCTCTCGTTACCTATCACCAGCTTGGTTGGGGTCTCAATATTGTTGTATTGCGCGTGTGTGCGTTCGAAGAATAACCTTCGAACGGCAGAATCGCCCACCGCTTTGCTTATCTAATCATACAACTGGTGCGTCGCGTGCATCCGTGCACGCACCGAATATATTAACATGTCGATTCTTTTTAAAGGACGATGGCGACGCGACTCAACAAACTAATAGCAGGCTCAATAAGCGTTAGTGTTGGATGCAACCTATCCGTACGAATAGTAGAGCGTTGGTTGCGCAATAGATTCGTCGTACAGTCGTGGGTACTCGTAAGTACTCGTGAGGTGTAATTCGTCAAGAGCTCTAGAATGGAGCTCGACTCATCACAATGCTGACTAATACGTAGCAATCGTTCCAATACGTTTCAACAGTTAGCAAATAACTTAGCACATAGTCATTTACATTCATTCGCAACGCAGTCGTCGCAAGCAGTCGAAGCCATACGCAGCGACATATTACATATTACTTACCTTTGGGCGAAGCGAGCTTGGGGGAAAAAAAGAAAAAAAAAAAAAAAAACTGGCCTTTCTGTCTTTCTTTTTCTTTCCTAGGGGTTCCCCCCAGACCCCCAAGCTCGCTTCGCTCCAAGGTTGGTGGCATTCTTACTGCCGCTACGAATGGCTTCGACTGCCTCGACCGCCTGCGACGACTACGTTGCGAATGGCCTCGATTGCCTGCTAAGTTATTGCCAACGCTTCTTGAGCCTATTGCCAGTATTTTCCCTTCACCACATTCAAGTCACATCGCCATCGCTCATTCCTCGATTGCCTCCGATAACAGCGACGACTACGCTGCAAATGCCCTCGACTATCTACGACAATCACGTTACAAATAGCTTCAATTGCCTTGCCAAAGCGTCGCCAAGGCTTATTACAAGCCTACTACCATGCCGAGGACAACAACAACAACGGGTCCCCAATGCAACAAGGTGACGCGGCGTTGGGACCTTGCATACTTCGCAAGGGCCTTTATTATAACGGCGACGAGCGTAGTACTTGTGAATGGGCAGGCAGGCGTGCATATGGCAGGTAGATGAGAGTGTGAGAGAGCACGAGTTGTTACTATGGACCTTGCATGACTTTCCTGGTCCAATTGGTCGTATCATCGCCATCAGATTCGACAAGGCGCGTTGCAAAGGACGGTGCAAGGCGCCTAAGTATATCAGCCGTCACCCCGGACACATTCGAACGAGACGGATTCGTAAGGGACTGTGTGGTTTGGGTGTTTTTTTTTTTTTTTGCCAAGCTCAAACCAATCTATCTGTCTATTCAAAAGGTGCGTCCCCCGACACCGGCCTCTACAGACCTGGGTCTATTCGAGGCTATTTAATCTACCTAGTATAATAGCGCCGTCGCCGATCGTCAACTTGGGTGGCTGAAGGCCACAGGATCGGCGGCGGCAACGCCATTGTACGTAGGCTTATGGAGCCTAGTCAAAATAATCGCACACCCGAACGCAATTCAAATCACGGAAATTAAATAAGCCAATCCACAAAGTCAAGTCGGAACTGTACCAAATGTACAGCCTTTGGGTGCGTTTAACGACTTCCCCAGTCGGGTTGTTTGGGTGTCACAGCATTTAAGAGGCTTTCCTTGGTCTCCTCGCCTCGGTCTCCTTTCTTCCCAGACCCCCAGGAAAAGATCGCTCTTCCTTTCCTTTTCTTTTTCTTTTCCTTTCCTGGGGGTTCCCCCCAGACCCCCAAGCTCGCTTCGCTCGAAGCGAGAAAGGTCGCTCCGCTTATTAACTTTATCTTTTCTTTATAAGGAACTCTAGATCCCTTGTTCCCCGACTTTACTGCGTTCGAAGCGAGAAACAAGTATCTCTGCTTATTAAACATTTCCTTTTCGTTGGGGGAACCCCGACACCCCAGCCTCGCCACGTTCGAGGCGAAAAAAGGTCGCTCCGCCGGCGAACCTTTTCCTTTTCTTTAAGAGCAACTTCCAGACCCCGACCTTGTTGCCTCGGTCTCTTCGAGGTCGAAGAAGCTCGACCTCCGCGCCTCTCTCGGCTTCCTCTATATCCCGAGCTTCTTAGGCCGTAGAAGCAAGGGAATGTGGTTTTCTGTAACAAGTGAATGCAATCTGGCCACCACAAAATCTAACAGAAGGCTTTCTGCCCTTCGAGGAGCTTGCGACGAGGCGGGGGGGGGGTGAAAATCCTGTAATGTTATTATTATTATTTTAACCTCTTTTCTGGGGGGTCCCCCCCAGACCCCCTGGCCTCGTCGCAAGCTCCTCGAAGCGTCAAGCAAAGACATCTTCGAGCGAAGCGAGCTTGGGGGTCTGGGGAGAACCCCCAGGAAAAAAAGGAAAAAAAAAAAAAAAAACGCAGAACGGTCTTTTCCTAAGGGTTCTCCCCAGAACCCCGGCCTCGTTTCGCTGGAAGATATTATCGAATAATATATTTATTTAGGCCCTTATATATTAATGACGTTATATTTGAGCGAAGCGAGCTTGGGGGTTTGGGGGGAACCCCCAAGAAAAGAAAAGAAAAGAAAAAAAAAAGGTTAAAAAGTAGAGCAACTTTTCCCTGGGGGTCCCCGACCTCGCTTCGCTTGTCTCCACTCAGCACATCCTGAAGGCTTGTAGCAGAGCCTACAGACAGGTGACGGGCACTAATGGACCTGGACCTGTTGTCGGACTCGACTACAGCCGAGAGAGCGAAAAAGTAGCTCCCTTGAAAACATCCAACAATCCGGATGATCACTAAGTAGATAGCTCACTCAACTCGTGTCTTTCCTTCCATTCATTTCGACAGTTCAAGTTCCATAATTGCACAACTCGCCGCAATGGTGAAGATGGGGACTGGCTGCAATCCTCGGGAAGGTTGTCAAGCTCCTCCTCCCGTAGATAATACAGCCTCGACATCCCGGGTCCATTCGCCATCGGGCATTGTCTCTGCCCAATCTAACTCAACATTGATGTACAGTCGGTTATGGTAGAGGTACGTCGGGACTCTCCTGATAAGTGCGTGCCAGCATCAGGTGTCAGCAAAGTGTCGCGGTCTTGGGTGCCTATAACTGGAGGCCAAGCCGGCCACAGTCGGAAGTGGGATCGTGTCCTACTATTCACCATGCGCCAACTCGGATCCAAAACTTATAGCCAAGGCAGCTAGGGGCCGGAGTTTTCCCCGGACCCTCCCAACGACATGCAGTGGGTGTACTAGCCCCATGCTGTTGACGAGACCAGAAAAGCGGCTGAGAAAGTTTGTTGAAACAGGGGTGAATTGAAAACAAGAATAATGAGACACAAAGAGTAAGAAAGAAAAAGTGGCAGGAGAAAAATCAGAGGATCTAGATATACATAACCTCCCCCCCACTAAAAAAAGAACAAGAGAGCAGAAAGTCGGTCGATCTGGCCCCAGCCATTGGTTATTTAAGCCGGAGACACGGGTAATAATGCGCGGCGCGCGACGCGTGACGTGTGTTGTCGATTCAATCCAGTTGCTTCCAGCCATTTGGCAGCCGATACTTTTCTCTCCGACATTTACGCCCTGCCAATGCTAGATACCTCAATGTCTGGATCATTCGGAGGCTCAGTATCAAATTGGCTATATACCTTGAGGAATCAAAGGAAACAACAAGCAAGACGGCCTTCAGAACAGCCTTCAGAACGGCCTTTTCATCCTCCCCACCCTCCGAGTTCCACGTCAGTCAATGTCCATACCATCCCCGTCGTCATCCTCTCCTTTACGTCCACTCCCTTCACAGATAACGGCTCCCTCATCGGGGACGCAAAAGCCCATTTCCCAGCGCAACCATTCCCAGCTCAGCTCGTCGAGCCGAGTCTTGTAGCACTTCTTGTCGAGGTCGGACACGTCGACCGCTGCCTCGATGCCCTGCCCCAGAGCCGCAAACAGGCGCTGCCAGAACAGCGGGCCGTTCGCAAAGGCCGACACTTTTCCCCGCAGGTGCTCCATCTAGATACGCTGAGGCTCGTAGACGTCGCGGCTGTAGCCCTCGAACAGGGAAGGGTTTTCCGCACAAAGCGGGTTACCTTTCACGTCAAGGTCATAGTCCGGGGTCCCCTCTAGAAACAGGAGGCTGCAGAGGGAGGCGCCGAATGGGCGGACCGCGAGCGGCGGCGCCGCCCAGAGCAGCACGCCGACGATGCCCGACCAGTCGGGCCGGACAATGATGTTGTACACGTCAAGACGAGGGTTGTGCAGCACCGTGGGCTAGGGTAGCCACCGCCTTCCAACCGCAGCGGCTCACAAGCGAAGTCAATAGTGTGTTTCAGAATGGCGGCTTGCTTGTCTCGATTGACCCGCAGACCGAGCCGGTACCCGTCGGCCTCGTATGGGCTGACGCTCCTGCAGTTAGTACGGTCGACATACAGATGGCCCCAGAAAAAGTCAAGGATAAGCCAGATCGCCTCTGGCAGAAGACGAGAGCCGTCCGAAGCTGACTCCCACCCGACCGCGCCGGGCTTCGACTAGTCTTGACCGCCCGGGGGCTTTATTTTTTTACAGGCTTTCCCCTCTTTCTTAGTTCCGCTCAAGCTTAGCTTGCCCATGTCCTCGAGGTTGCAGGAAGTCGAGACGGCGTCTAGCTGCTTCAGATGCTTGAGTGGCTTGAGTTTCTGGGCCCAAATAGACCGTTCGTCGTCGACTAGACATTATATTTCTTCGTTATCCAGCTCATTCTCAACCTCATTTTCACGCTCGATGCAATCCTCCTCTAAATAATCTTTAGAAAGAATATACTCGGTATCAAGGGCCAAGTTCGGCATAGTGTCTTGGACCTGCTCCTGGCCCATCGATTCGTCGACCGAGTCGTGCTCCGAGTCCGAACTAGAATCTAGTTGTGAATTCGAGCCCCATTCGGATCTGTTGCATTGTATTTGTTCTTTCTTAGAATCGGCCTCTGAATTTCCGTCGTCCATATATCCTTATCGCTTATATCCTTATCGCCGATGTTGGCCTCGATAGGAGGGGGGAGAGTAGTAAGGGATGACATCCCAAATGGAATTACGCAAGCTATCCTCCAGAACAAAAAGAGTCATTACAACCGCCTGTAAGCATAGAAAGAGTCACTAAAAAGGATCAAGGCTTTCAAGTGGCAACGTCGAGATAACACGTCAAACACGCTCTAGAAGACAAGTAACCATAGGAAAACAGCAATCCTCTGGCGAGCACTGCTCAGGGAGTGTATGGAACGGTTGAGTCATATAACCTAGGGGGCCCGAGCAGGGACGCGATTTAGAAAATAGAATACTCTACAGATACGCGCTTCAAAGAGGGGAGAGTTGGGTAACACCAGAGCTCAGAAAAAAAAAGATACCCGAAAATAATCGAACAGAATCTTGCTTGAATTACAAGATGCATTTCTCCGACCGTCGCACAATATTGAATTATATTTATTCAAGTCGTAGGTCTTATATTAGCCCAGGTCACGTAATTAGCAGAGGCACTAACGCAACTGGCATTTAAATTGAAGGCATTCGCAACGCCGTTGTCGCACGCAATTGAGGCTATTTTTAACGCGGGTCTAGCAATCGCTTCCGTCAGCAATCGCTTACGTTTGCATTCGTGACGTCATTCGCTGAAGCGCTCGGTCCCGTAAGCGTTCGGCAACGCAACTGGCATTTAAATTTAAAGGCATTTGCAACGCAGCTATCGCACGTAATGGAAGCCATTCGCAACGCAGTTATCGTAAGGAGTAGAGGCTATTTTCAACGCAGTTATTATACGCAGTGGAGGCTATTTTTAATGCAGTTATCGCACGCAGCAGTGTTGAACGGTTGAGTCATGTGACCAATAGAATACTCTGCAGATACGCGCTTGAGAGAGGAGGCGCGTAAGAGGGTGAGACAGAGATATACGAGAGCTTAAAACAACAATACGAAGCGCGAGAAATCGCATTAAACCCCGAATTCCTAGAGTGACTATCGTTATACAATCCCTTCCAAGATCTACTTCCCCGGCCTACCTCCGAACCGTCGCACAAGTAGAGGCCATTTGTAACGCAGGTCTAGCAATTGCTTACGTCAGCATTCGGGGTTACATAAGCGTTCGTCAACGCAACTGGCATTCAAATTTAAAGGCATTCGCAACGTAGTTATTGCAGCTATTTTCAACGCAATTATCGCACGCAGTAGAGGCCTTTTTCAACGTACTAGCAGTAGGCTCAACAAGCGTTGGCTCGCAATTAATACGCAGTAGAGGCTACTCGCAACGCAATTATCGCACACAATTGAGGCCATTTGCAACACATTCATCGCACGCAATTAAGGCCATTCGCAACGCAGTTATTGCATTGCACGCAGTAGAGGCCATTTTTAACACAGGCCTAGCAATTGCTTATGTAAGCGTTCGCTGACAGCAGAGGCACTGGTTACGAAAGCGTTCGGCAACGCAACTGGCATTCAAATTGAAGGCATTCGCAACGCAGTTGTCGTACGCAATGGAGGCCATTCGCAACGCAGTTATCACACGCAATGAAAGCCATTTTCAACGCAGGCCTAGCAATTGCTTACGTGAACATTCGGTAACGTCATTCGGTAAGGCACTCACTGGTTCCGTAAGCGTTCGGCAATACAACTGGCGTTCAAATTTGAAGGCATTCGCAACGCAGTTGTCGCACGCAGTTGAGGCTATTTAAACACAGTTAGTAGGCTCAAGAATCGTTAGCAAAGACTGGGCACGTAGACGAGGCCATTTGTAACGCACAGTTAGTAGGCTGAACAAGCGTTTGCGACGCAAGTAGAGCAGGCAACGTACTGGTAGTAGGCTTAAGAATCGTTGGCGACTTGGCACGCAGATGAGGCTATTCGCAACGCACAGTTGGTCGACTCAATAAGCGTTGGCGACGCAAGTAGAGGAGGCAACGTACGAGTACTGGCACGTGACGTGATTAGCAATGACGTCGGCATTCACCGTAACAGTTGACACGCTGACACGGCAGAATCCCTACAGAATTGTGGGTCCCAACATTCCCACAATTTCTGAATAATCCTGGTAATTTAATTGCTTGGTTGATAATGCTACGATTGATTGTGAGATGACACGAAAATGCCTCTCGGCAGTCAGATCATCCCCCAGCCAACGTACCTCCTCGTTTGATTACCTCATTCCAGTCCGACAACAACCACCGCAGGGGGGCTCGCAGCAGAGCTGGGACTCGGGCCTTCGCGCAGCCTATCACGGTGTGGCCAGAGCTCGCTCTGGTATCTCGGGGTGAGCACGAGAGAACAGGTACTAGAAGACAAGCACGGCTGCCACGTACTGGCGCAGGGGGACGACCGGCAGACGCGTGCTCACGGTAAAAAACTACCAGATCACAGCGTCCCAAACAGGACTGGCGTGTTTCTTTGGCCATGGACGAGGACTGACTGACAAAGACATATTCCCAGCGCCATGCCTCCACGCCTGCCCTCGAAGACGCCATCCTCTGCTTCGGACGTCGTGCACGGCGAACCAGAGGCAGCCCCAGCATCACAGCCACACACCTTTCAATCCTGTCTTTTTTTCTTTTTCTTTTTCCTGGGGGTTCCCCCCAGACCCCCAAGCTCGCTGCGCTCGACAACGTGTGGCATGGGCTATGCAAGATTGACCGTTCTTTCCAGCACCTGGCTGATGCAGGTCGCTGCCGCTGTTGCTCGCGTGCTGTGGACAGGTCAGCTATGATCGCGCGCGCGAAGTTCAAGGCAGTCGGGGCGTGCTTCATCAGAAACCGAATGGGCACGCTGCTGGTCTGGGCGGAGGCGGCGCCGTTCCGATTGCAGCATTCGATGCACCGATGGCGACATGGTGGTGGCTGGAATGAGTATGCCCTCCCAGAATGCGCCGTCGCTCGCCAGGATGAAGACACGAGCTGACCTACCCCCTCAAAGGCAGTTTTTCTTTTCCTGGGGGTTCCCCCCAGACCCCCAAGCTCGCTTCGCTCGAAGGTACCTTCTACATACAATTACCATTTCTATTTTAATTGAGTTCGCCCTTCGAGCGAAGCGAGGCTGGGGGTCTGGGGGGAACCCCCAGGAAAAGGTCGCGCAGAGCATTTTCTTTTCCTGGGGGTTCCCCCCAGACCCCCAAGCTCGCTTCGCTCGAAGATGCCTTGGCTCGACGCTCCGAAGAGCTTGCAACGAGTGTGGGGGTCTGGGGGGAACTCCTAGGAAAAGGCCGGCCTCCGCTTGACTATCGAGGAGTTTGCGACGAGCCTAGGGGTCTAGGGGAAAGGAAAGGAAAGGAAAGCTGGCCAGACGAGATGACGCACATCGGTTCTGCTATATGTGGCCTCAGCTCGCGTCGGGGCTTGTCCTTATCGATAAGTGCTAGTCGCGCACTAGTCTCCTGCTAGTCTCACGCGGCTCCGCACAGCGCTGCCAAAGGCAATGATGCCATCCATGGCTCTCCAGTGCCTCGCTGTGCCTTTCGAGGAGCTTGCGACGAGCGTGGGGGTTTGGGGGGAACCCCCAGGAAAGGAAAGGAAAGGAAGGCCGGGCCGGGCCGGACGAGACGACGCACACCGGTTCTGCCATCTGCTATCTGGGGCTTCAGCTCGCGTCGGGGTTTGTCCTTATCGATAAGTCATAGTGCGCACTAGTCTCCTGCTAAGTCTCCAGCCGCTCCGCACGGCGCTGCCAAAGGCAATGATGCCATGGCTCTCCAGTGCCTCGCTGTCCCTTCCCGTGCCTCGCCTTTTTCGAGGAGCTTGCGACGAGCGTGGGGTCTGGGGGGAACCCCCAGGAAAGGAAAGGAAAGGAAAGGAAAGGAAAGCACATTGGTTCTGCCATCTGCCATCTGGGGCTCCAGCTCGCGTCGGGGCTGATCCTTATCGATAAGTCCTAGTACGCACTAGTCTCGTGCTAGTCTCGAGCGGCTCCCTTCCATCCTCGTGCCGCTCCGCACAGCGCTGCCAAAGGCAACGATGCCTTGGCTGTTTGTGGCGTGTCCGGTGGCTCGCTGTGCGTGATGCTGGACCAGGCAGATGACGCAGCAGCACGGATCCGTGGCCAGGCGGAGGAGTCGGAGAGCAAAGGATGGTGTGGCTCGGACGGCCAAGGATGGGTGGCCAAGGATGGTGGCGCGGGACTAGTGCTGTACGGGGGTGACTAACGGCTTAGCGGCCGTGGTGGCGTCGACGGCGCGCGACTAGTGTTGTAGGGGGATGGCTAGCGACGACGGCGCGCGGCTAGTGTTGTAGGGATGGCGAGCGACTCGGCGTTGACGTCGTCCTTTTTATTTCCCCTCTTTCTCCTCCTCTCTCCTCTTTCTCCTCTCCTCTTTCATCGTGCTTCTTTCCACGCCTCGATCGTGGTATCTGCATCTCTATCGTGGTAGCAACAACACTCCAACGACACTCACGCAGCCGACCGGCCAGAAAAACAATCATGTCCGACCACCATCAGGTGACTGAGGGGCTTGCGCACCTCGCGGTGGACGCGCCGCGGACCGGCCCGTACAGGTGGCCCGACATCGAGCCGCTTGACGAGGATATGCTGCTGGAGGACCGGCTTGAGCACGAGGCCATGTGGGCCGAGCGGCCGACGCTGCTCGAGCTCACGGACGAGGAGGCGAGCGAGCGCGTGGTCGAGATGGCCGGCGACCTGCAGGAGGGCGACGGGCGCGACGCGCCGGTGGCGAAGCAGATGCTCGCGCTCCGAATGGGCATGGCCTTGAAGCGCGTCGAGCGTCCGCTCTCGCTGTCGTCGTGGAACTACGTGTACCGGATGCTGGACACGATCCGCCCAGAGGACATACGCGTGCATTTCAAGATGTACCTCGACCTCGATCTCTTTGACACCTACACCATTGCCGAGCTCTTCCGCTGGCTGGACGACGAGGCCATCAAGGAGGACATCGATGACTACTCGCCCGACAGGGTCCGCTGGTATCTCGAGCGCCTGCTCGTGCGCCCCTACCCGGTCCCGCCGTCGGGCTTCCAGGCCGGCCTGCACGCCTACCTCGACATCGGCTTCTTCCCCGACGACGTGCTCGCGCACGTGTTCGGCACCAGCGACCGCGACGCCATCAAGGAGGCCGCGGCCGGCATCCCGGACGAGGACCTTGTCGCCTTCAGCAACAGCCTGCACGCCTGGAAGTTCCGCCTGCACCCCGACGCCGGCCCCATGACCCACGCCGACCACGCGGCCTTTCACGCGGCCAAGACCGCGGTGCTGGCGTTCATGTGGCACGAGGTGCGCAACCCGCTCGGACTGCGCGAGTGGACGGCCGCCGACTATGCCCGCGGCATCAGCGGCATCAAGGTCATCGACGGCATCAACGTGTACACGCCGCCCAAGCCGCACCACTTGGTCCGCCGGGTCCCCGAGGTCAACGATGTCAATGATGCCTCGTCGTCGACGGACAACGTGATGGATTAGAATCTGGTGTGAGTTTTAAGTCCTTCCTCGCTGACGCCGGGCACGACTAACACAAGACCGCAACCGTAATAGCAGGCAGCTTGGCCATCGGCCGTCGGCAACATTCCGCCACGTCTTGGAGGTTATACTCGCTGCAGCATCAAGATCTCGCGCGGCTCGAGCGGACAAAAAAGAAGGGGCGGACAAGCGGACGGGCGAACAAGCGGACAGGCAGACGGGAGATTTGCTATTTTCTTTTACACATGTACTCGCTATCTAGTCCTTTGCACAGGGTTTGCCAATTGGACAGAGGCCATCCTTTCAACAAGCTTCGTAACGGAGGCAGATAACGGGGCATACATAGATTGATAGATGGGGAACCCGGCATCTTTGCCCTTCCCGTGGCTCGCGACGGACGAGTCCAGTCAGGCCATCACATTCATTTGACATCACACTACTCTCGCCGGGCCATGGCTGTGTTGTTTGCTCTCGCTTCAGATCTGTCCAAGTCTCCCATTCGTGTCATCCCTCCAGGCACCATCTCCTTATCGGCCGACGCTATTGCCTTATCGGCACTACCCCCTCTCCTTATCGGCTCTCCTTATCGGTATCTACGTCACGTACTCGCCACCATTGCCGACGTCATTCCAACGCCTCCACTTCGAGCGAAGCGAGGCCGGGGGTTTGGGGGGAACCCCCAAGAAAAGAAAAGAACAGTCCATCTTTCAATTGTTTTCACTTCGAGCGAAGCGAGCCTGGGGGTTTGGGGGGAACCCCCACGAAAAGAAAGAACAGTCCATCTTTCAATTGTTTTCTTTCTTGGGGGTTCCCCCCAAACCCCCAGGCTCGCTTCGCTCGATACGTGTGGCTCGATGCAAGATGGCTGATCTGATGCAGGTCATGGCCGTGGCGTGGGCCGACCAATGATGTGTCCCCGTTTGCTCATCTCTCCTCTGCTGCCGGCGAACCTCCTCTCCCCTCATTGTGAGGGAAACTAATGACTCACACGCGCGCACGTACCACATTTGGCCCCACACCACGATCTCTTCTACCAATCTCTCCTCTCCTACCTACTGCCATGAGGGGAAATAATGGCGTGGATGACTCACACGCACGGACCACATTTGCCCGAATCCCCCCAAAACCCCGAAAGCTCTGCCACACAAAAAAAAACCTAGAAAACCAAAAAAAAGAAAGAAGCAAAAACAAAAACCAATGATGGATGAGATGATGAATGAGATGATGGATGAGATGATGGATGAGATGATGGATGAGATGATGCACCATGGCACCCCCGATTGAGCACACGACTCAACCGTTCCATCGACAATGACCACAACCTACCGACCGTGCAGCGAATGGCCGCAATAGTCTGTAACAATTACGCTGCGAATGGACTGTCTGCGACAACTTTGTTGCGAATGGCCTCGACTGCTTGCTAAGTTATTGCGAACCCTTATTGAGCCTGTTGCTAGTACGTTCCCTCTACTACGTGCAAGTCGTGTCGCCATTGCTCATTCAGCTTACTGACACTTTGTTGCGAATGCCTTTAGCTGCCTGCCTGCGATAGCTGCGCTGTGGGTGGCCTCGACTGTTTGTGACGGACTGCGATAACTACGTTGCAAATGGTATATTCGACTGCCTGTAACAACTGTGTTGCGAATGCCTTTAGCTGCTTGCGACGGTTGGGTTGTGGATGCCCTCGACTCTTTGTGGCAACTACGTTCTGAATGCCCCCTCGACTGCCTGCGACGACTGCGTTGCGAACGGCTTCGACTGCTTCTGATGACTGCGTTGTGAATGGCCTCAACTGCCTGCTAATCGTCGCCAACGCTTATTGAGCCTACTGCTAGTACGTTGCCTCCTACTTAAAAGTCGCGTCGCTATCGCTTATTCAACCTACTGACACTTTGCTGCGAATGCTTTTAGCTGCCTGCGACAACCGTGTTCTGAATGCTTTCGACTGTTTGCGATAACTGTGTGGCGAATGGCTTCGACCGCTTGCGACAACTCGCGCTGTAAATGGCATCGACTGCCTGCGACGATTGCGACAACTGAGTTGCGAATAGCCTCAAAGTCGTCGCCAATGCTTATTAAGCCTACTGCCAGTACGTTGCCTCCACCACTTCCAAGTCGCGTCGCCAACGATCATTCCGCCTACTAATACTTTTGTTGCAAATGCCTTCAGCTGCTTGCGACGACTGCGAAGACTGTCTGTGAAGGGCCTCGATTGCATGCAACGACTGCGTTGCGAATGGCTTCGACTGCGTGCGATTGCAGGCGATTGCGGCGATATCCGCGATAACCGCGATAACCGCGATAACCACGTTCCGAATAGCTTCGACTGCCTCGACTACCTGTGACAACTGCGAATGCCTTCAGCTGCCCACGACAACTGCGTTGCAAATGCTCTCAACTGTCTGCGACAGCTGCGTTGCGAATAGCCTCAACTGCCTTGCCAAGGCGTCGCCAACGCTTATTGAGCCTGTTGCCAGTATGTTCCTCCACCACTTCCAACGCTTCAGCCTACTGACACTTTGTTGCGAATGCCTTCAGCTTGCCTGCAACAACTGCGCTGCAAATGGACTGTCTGCGACAACTGCGTTGCGAATGGCCTCGACTGCCTGCGATGATTGCAACGATTCGATCGACTGCCTGCGACAACTGGCGCGGCGAATGGCTTCGATTGCCTACGACAGCTACGTTGCGAATGGCCTCGACTGCTTCGACTGCCTGCGACACGTGCGTTGTAAATGCTTCTAGCCGCCTACACAACTTGCGTTGCGAATGGCCTCGACTGCCTGCGACGACTTGCTGTAACTGCGGTCCGAATGGCTTCGACTGCTTCGACTACCTACAAATGGCCTTGATTGCCTCCGATAACTGCGACGACGGCGTTGCGAATGGCCTCGATTGCTTGTCAAGTCTTTGCAATCGCTTATTGAGCCGATTGCCAGTATGTTCCCACCACCACTTGCAAGTCGCCAACGCTTCAGCCTACTGACACTTTATTGCGAATGCCTTTAGCTGCCCACAATAACTGCGTTGTGAATAGATTGTTTGCGATAATTGCGATAATTACGTTACGATAACTGCGTTGCGATAACTGCGATGACTGTTCTGAATGGCCTCGACTGCCCGCGACGACGACGTTACGAATGGCCTCAACTACTTACGTCAGCTGCGTTACGAATAGCCTCGACTGCCTACAACTACGTTGCGAATGCTCTCGGTTACTTGCGACGACTACGTTACGGATAGCTTCAACTGCCTGCCAAGTCGTCGCCTACGCTTATTAAGCCTTTTGCCAGTCCGTTGCCTCGACCACTTGCAAGTCGCGTCGCCAACTCTTGTTCAGCCTACTGACATATTTGTTGTGAATGCTTCTAGCTGCCTACGATATTTGCGTTGCGAATTGCTTTGAGCTGCCTACAACAACTGCGACGGCTCCTTGTAAATGGCTTCGACTACCTCGGATAACTGCGCTGCAAACGGCCTCAACCTTGCCTGCGACAACTACGTTACGAATAGCCTCGACTACTTCGTTAGCCTGCAATAACTGCGCTGCGAATAGACTGTCTGCGACGATTGCGTTGCGAATGGCTTCGACTGCATGCCAAGTCGTCGTCCACGCTTATTAAGCCTCCTGCCAGTCCGTTGCCTCCACCACTTCCAAGTCGCGCCGCCAACGCTCATTCCGCCCACTAACACTTCGTTGCGAATGCCTTCAGCTGCCTGCGATAACTATGTTGCGAATGGCCTTCAGCTGCTTGCGACGACTGCGAATGGCTTTGATTGCTTTGCAACGACTGCGTTGCAATAGCCTCGACTTTGCCTACGACAACTACGCCGCGAATGGGCTGTCTGCAACAGCTGCATTGCGAATGCCCTCGACTGTCTGCGACGACTGCTATAATTGCGGTCCGAATAGGCTCGACTGCCTCGACTACCTGCGACAACTGCAAATGCCTCCAGCCGCCCACGACAAGTGCGTTGCAAATGCCCTCGACTGCCTCAGATAACTGCGACAACTACGTTGCGAATAGCTTCGACTGCTTACGTCAGCTGCGTTGTAAATAGCCTCGACTGCCTATGACAATTAAGTTATAAATACGATCGATCAACTGCTTGCCAAGTCATTGCCAACTATTGCTAATATGTTCCCTCAACCCCTTGCAAGTCTCGTCGCCATCGCTCATTCAGACGCCTACTAACACTTCGTTGCAAATGCCTTCAGCCTACGACAACTGCGCTGCGAATGGCCTCAACTGCCTGCCAAGTGCTCATCGAGTACGTTCCCTCTTGCTTACAAGTCGCGTCGCCGTCGCTCATTCAGCTTACTAATACTTTGTTGCGAATGCCTTTAGCTGCTTGCCTACGACAAGTGCGTTGCAAATGCTTTCAGCTGCCCCCTCGACTGCGTTTTGAATGCCCCCCGACTGCCTGCGACAACTGCGTTGCGGATAGCCTCGACCGCTTGCTACGATTTTGAGTGGCGAATAGCTTCGACTGCCTCGACTACCTGCAACTATGTTGCGAATGCGCTCGACTATTTGCGACAACTGCGACTGCCTATAACAACTATATTGCGAATGCTTTCGACTACTTCCGATAACTGCGATGCGAATAGCCTTGACTGCTTACGACAACTGCGCTCCGAATAGCTGCAACTGCCTACTAGGTTGTCGCCAACGCCCATTTAGCCTACTAATACTTTCGTTGCGAATGCCTTCAGCACGCCTACGACAACTGCGCTGCAAATAGACTGTCTGCGACAACTATGTTGCGAATAGCTTCGACTGCTTGCGACAACTGCGCTGCGTATGCGTGCGCGGGGTCGGCCACTGAGTACGCCTTCGAGCGAAGGAAGCTTGGGGGTCTAGGGGGAACCCCCAAGAAAGAAAACAAGAAAAGGGAGAGCGATCTTTTCCTAGGGGTTCCCCCTAGACCCCCACACTCGCTTCGCTCGAAGGCTAGTAATATTCTTGCTGGTATTCTTGCTGTTGCTACGTATGGCCTCGACTGCTTGCGGCGACTGCGACGACTGCGTTGCGAATGCCTTCGGCTCCTGCGACGACTGAGTTGCAGATGCCTTCGACTCTCTACAACAATTACGTCCTAAATGCTTCCCCTCGACTGCTTGCGACGACTGTATTCCGAATAGCCTCAACTGCCTGGCAATTGTCGCCAACGCTTATTGAGAGCCTACTGCCAGTACGTTTGCCTCCACCACTTGCAAGTCGCGTCGCCAACGCTCATTCAGCCTACTGACACGTCTTTTGCGAAGGGCTTTCAGCTGCCTGCAACGGCTGCGACGACTGCTTGCAAATGGCCTCGATTGCCTGCTACGAGTGCGTTGCGAATGGCTTCCTTCAACTGCCTCGGATATATGTGTAGTGAATAGCTTCGATAGATTGAATCGCCTCGAATAGACCCAGGTCTGTGGAGGCCGGTGTACCTTTTGAATAGCTACCTACTCTTGATCTTTGACTTAGAGCTTCGCACGAAGTTCTTTTTCTCTGCAAAAAAAAAAAAAAATTTGCTTCGATTGCTTGCGACGATTGTGTTGCGAATGGCCTCCCTGCCTGCGACAACTACGTTGCGAATGCCCTCGACTACCTCCGACGACTGGGACGGCTGCGTTGCAAATGCTCTCTCAACTGTCTGCGACAACTGCGCTGCGTATGGCTTCGACTGCTTCCGATAACTACGTTGCGGATGCCTTCGATTGCCTGCGACGACTGCAACAACTGCGACGCCTGCGACAACTTGCGCTGTGAATAGCTTCGACTATTTCCGATACCTACGTTGCGGATGTGTTCGATGGTCTGTGACAACTACCTTGCGCCCCCAGCCCACTACCAGCAAGCGCGGCGTCGAGGATCCCGAAAAGGGAATAGCCTCGACTGCTTCGACTGCCTGCGAGAACTACGTTGTGAATGCCCTCGACTGCCTCTGGCGACTGCGACGACTGCGTTGCGAATGGCTTCAACTGCCTGGCAAGTTATTGCCGACGCTTATTGAGCCTATTGCCAGTACGTTTCTTCTACCGCTTGCAAGTCGCGTTGCCGTCGCTTCAGCCTATTAACACTTCGTTGCGAATGCCTTTAGCTTGCGACAACTGCGCTGCGGGTGGCCTCGACTGCCTGCGATAGCTGCGTTGCAAATGGACTGTCTGCGACGATTGCACTGCAAATGGACTGTCCACGACAACTGCGTTGCGAATAGCTTCGATTGCTTGCGATAACCGCGATAACCGCGATAGCTGCGTTGCGATAACTGCGACGACTGCGTTGCGAATGGCTTCGACTGCCTGCGACAATTGAGTTGCGAATGCCTTCAGTTGCCTGCAACGACTGAGTTGCAGATGCGCTCGACTCTTTGGGACAACTTCGTTCCGAATGCCGTCCTTCGGCTGCCTGCGACGACTGCGTTCCGAATAGCCTCAGCTGCTTCCGACGACTGCGCTCCGAATGGCCTCAACCGCCTGCCAAGTCGTCGCTAATGCTTATTGAGCCAACTGCTAGTACGTTGCTCCCACCACCCGCAAGTCGCGTCGCCAACTCTTATTCAGCTTACTGACACATTCGTTGCGAATGCCTTTGCAGCTGCCTGCGACAACTGCGTTGCGAAGCCTTTACCTCTAGCTACCTACGATGACTACGTTCCGAATGCCCTGCGATAGCTATGTTATGAATGGCCTCGATTGCCTGCGACAATTGAGTTGCAAATGGACTGTTTACGACAAGTGCGTTGCGAATGGCCTCGACTACTTGCAACGACTACATTATAAATACGCTTGACTGCCTCGACTACCTACGATAACTGCATTGCGAATGCCTTTAGCTACTTACGACAATTGCATTACGAATGCCTTCAGCTACCTACGATAACTGTGTTGCGAATAGCTTCGATTGCCTGCGACGATTGCGATGACTGTGTTG
>WXYE02063382.1:0-18878 GCA_011319275.2 Echinosphaeria canescens | reverse complement strand
TATGTTTAATAAATCGTTACGTGCCTATAGGAGCTTTTAAATTCATGTTGACGATACAGTCTTCGTTAAATGCCTCCCCCCCCATTCCTTTCTCCTAGCGAAGCAAGACCCTTCAGATGCCCCTGAAAATGAACCCCATGGTATCTATCGAACGCCTCGCTGCCTGAAATCTGCAAGATGACCTAGATCATCGAACTGGTGGCTTGCTTGTATACTAGCGCCTCTAGATTGGGGTTGTTGGTTGCGAAGCCTCTTGTAGCTGTGGCGATAAGCTTGCCCCCCGCGCCACGGAAATCCAGAGAGCCACCCACTGTAGGCCGAGGAATTATATGTCCCGGCGCTCACGGCGAGCCTGGAGGATGACGTACAGTTAGTTATTTCCTCTCGTGGTCGTTCGGCTTGCAGAGTGTTGTCTGCTGGCGGTGCTTGCCTGGGGTAAGACGGACGGACGTCTTGTTAGTAGGCGTCTTTGAACCTACATACAACGTGTGAAGCTACAGTGCCAATCACAGAATAAACATTCAGATCCCTGAGTTCCCCCATACGTCCGTACACGTTCATTTACTGACCCCAGTTGTTTCTATTGCTACAGTACCTTCGAGCGAAGCGAGGTCGGGGGTCTGGGGGGTACCCCCAGGAAAAAAAAAAAAGTCAAACGGTAGTAGCCTTTTCCTGGGGGTTCCCCCCAGACCCCCGACCTCGCTTCGCTCGAAGATACTGTACAATCGGGGTTGGAAAACGAGCGTGAACGGACCCTGGGATTTACATTTTTTTTATGTAATCGGCATTGTAGTTATAGTAGTAGTCTGCTGGAGCGTGTGCTCCTCGGCGCAGAGGACGTGGCAGCGAGACCTGTCGTTACAGCTTAATTCCATGGCGTGAGCACAGCGGGCGGGCAAAACGCCAGTCGTCATACAGGTATAAGGGGATGGAAGTCCCGAGATCATCAGTTCCACGGCGCCTGGCGCAGGCATCAGATCACAGAAGTCGGCATGGTGGTGCGGGAAAGGCAGGAAAGGAGCCCGGCGAGATTATTTTGGAGTAGAAGAAGAGGCAGGCAGTGGAAGGAGCCTCAGGCTGTTCCTGAGGCTGTTGATGAATTTTTAGCTACATTCACATCGATCGCTTCACGACAATTTCGCTGTAATGGCTTATGCAGCTATCTCTGCTGCGTATACAAATGTTGATGGCGCCAAGGGCATAGTACCAGGTGTGGTGCATCTAGAAATGCACCAGCTAGCTTTTCCGCCCGGCCTAATCATTATTCCCTTTGTTTTGCTATGAGGTCAACATGGATGACTGATGGGAGCTCACCCCCTGAAGCCATCACCCAACATGACCGGAACGTGTGGATCTTTGGGGTCAGCCGTGGGCACATCAGTGCATCTCTCTTCGGTCTTGTCAGGACCGCCGTCGGCGTCCGCTCTGGGCTGCTCGGCCTCGGTGGCGACAGCGTGTGCGATCTCGGCGAACGCAGCCGCGCTGCGATCAAGGAGCTGCAGGACCTGTTCTTCGGGACTGATGCAGGGGGTGCCGTGACTGGTGTAGAAAGACTCCCCCTCCCCGTCCCTCTGGGGCACAGGGTTCAAGAGGTTGGTGACTTGAGCGACCTCGTCGCCTAGCATAATGCGGCATTCGTATCCGAGTCCCGTGACCAGTGTGTCTTTTGTAGATTCCAATCTACCCTTCATCAAGCCGCAGAGGTTTTTGATCCTTTCTTCTATCCTAGTGCTCATGAGTGTGTACATCTTCTGGCACTCCGCCCGGACGTGTCTCTCGATGATCTGATCGATTTTCCGCTAGGCGCTGCGACCTAGGAATACCTCAGGTGTTCTTACGTGTTAGCGACCTACCCCCATAATTCCAGTCTTTTTTTTCTTGTCTTTTACATACCATAAACCCGTCCACACTCCTCATACGCCGGCTGCATGATCTCCTTCACGGTAAGCGTCATCATGTCATCCGAGGCCTTGCGCTCTGCCTCCATTTGAGCGCGCAGGTCGCCAAGAGTGTCTCGGAATCTTGGTATGTAGCCGCGAATCGCTCTGTAAAGCATCTCGGAGACGGCGGCGTCGTTCTCGCTGCGGAGCATGGGTCTTTGCTTCAAGACGTTGATGAATCCGAACACGATCGTCTCCTAGCCAGCCGCATATCGGCCAAGAAGCGCAGGAACGCTCTTTGAGAAAGCATGGACCCAGCCCGGGTTGATGGCGAGCTTGAAGGGTAAAACCAAGTCTGTGGATAAAAGAATCAGTTTCGAGCATGTTTTTTAACCAGCTTGCCGAGTTTTTCTTTTATCTCGGAAATATATACTAGAGAAATATCAACTTTGGCAGGCTGCTTCATCGCATTTCCAACCGAGGCATCATACCATCATTGAAGTCCCTTGCGCGTTTCGATCCGGTCGACTCGCCACTAATGGAAGGGAAAGGGACAGGAGACCGTCAGTAGTGTTCTCAGCGCTGCGAGAAAAGACGTCTTACCCTCTCCTGCAAATCCCTCTGTACACTTCGCACCTTATACCGTGCCCACCTCGGGCCGTCGTATTACCCCATTTCCAAATAACATTGAGCGCCTCCGTGCAGGCGGATTTGGCGCCTTTCATCAAGTGGCTGATGACTTCTTTTTGAAATGCATTTATGATTTGTTGCACGATCTCCTCAATGAGCCTAGTAGATTCCTGTAGTGACGGTACACCATGGCAGTTAGCTGGTCAGCCTCTCCCCCCCTCGACCATACGTCTCTTCTGCTAGGCTTATGTCTTTTCGGAGTCTTCTCACCTGGGCCACGACATCTATGGCATGCTTGAGATGTTTCAGCTCATCCTTTTGCTCCTGCTTGCTCAACAGGAAGGTCATGATCAACCTGCCTTCTTCATGTGATGCCCAGGCTTGGAAAGCGCCTAGGACAAACTTGAAATCGTTAAGAAATGGTGTTTTCTTGAGAAACGGATCCTCCTGGGGAATTTTCATTGCGTGCTCTTCCAAGCGAGGGATCCCGGTGGCTTCGGAACTAGCGAATCCTTGGAGTTCTGCCTCCACCTCGCTATGGCCCAGTAGAGAGTGAAAAGCGCGGCTGCTGATGCAGTGAATAGGAAGGGCCTTGCCCATCGCGCTGTCGTCGTAGGGGATGCTCTCCGGATCTGGGCCGGGCCTGATTGGAACACAATTTAGCTCTCGGCATCAGTACGTAAAAAAAAATTAAGAATTAAAAAAACCCTCTCCTGGGAAAGGGTATTTATATATACCTCTGCAACTCTGCGATGAAATTTTCTTGGATACGCTGCCTTGCATTCGTGTTGCGCAAAAGGATGCTTAAAGAGAACATCCTGTCGGCGTATGTGTCCGTCTCAGATTGAAAGGAGTTGACCTCGGCCTGGGCTTGGTCATGAGTTTGTTCGGCCTCGACCATCTTCGAACGTAACTCTTCGACCTTGGGCTGGATTCCTTTCAGTTTAGACTCGACAGCATCTATAGTGACGATCTCCTTGTCACTATCGCTCTCCCAGCCCTGCTCCTCACATGCCGTGTCCCGTTGGGCTCGCAGAGATGGGCGCTTGGTATTTGGATTCTTTCTCTCGGGTGTCTGTGATGCCCTCCTGCGCTTCTTGCCTGGTAGGCTTGAGGAGGCGCGTGCTGATTCACCCCGCCGCAAACATTCGCGGGTATTCTCGAGTTTCTGCACACGACCCGCGAGCAGCTCTTGTTGTTTCTTGAGAGATTCTTTGGTTTTTGCCGCTTCATCTAGCAGCTTCTGCTTCCCCGGTAGCTGAAGTCTCGCCTGTGTGTTCCTGGCCTGAAGCGCCTTGAGCTTGTTACCGGGGTCGAGCTCTGGGCTCCCATCGATTTCTTTGGGGTCGATGTCGTCCGTTTTAGTACAAATGAACGTGAGGTGGGAATGCACTCCGTTCGTCTGCATTTTCATCCTGGCGCTCTTGCCCATTAGGTCATAGGCTGACTTGTTGGACACAGCTCGTGTGATGGGCGAGAATATCCAGGCTGAGTCGCAATCCCTCATATATCTCAATGCTACGGCAGAGCGGGCAGGGTTGGAGTTGTGGACACCGGGCTAATGAGCATGAGCTGTGAGGACACGTCCTACCGGGCGTTGTTTTTATGATGTAGATTTGGAAAAGAATAGAGAAAAAAAAAAAGAAGAAAAAAAAAAGAAGAAAAAAAAAAAAAAAAAAAACTCACGAGATCAGCCAGAACCAGTCCTGTGGATAGCACCCGTGACTTTAAATACACTCTAACGACGTTGATGATTGGCCACAAATGTGTTCTTGCTCCTTTGGCTCCGTCAGATGTTGTCTCCTGCCCGGCCTCAAGATAGCCTTTGAGCCGGTTGCGGAACTTATCCGCGTCGGCCTCGCCGATTTCCTTCGTAGTGCCCAGCATTCTGCTTATTCCAAGCTCATCCGCCAACGCCTGGGGGTCACATTCCGTCAGCAATTCCCTCGACCTTGTCCCGCCAGAACACACGGCCCGAATCTTGGCGTAAGCAATGTCACGATCGGAAGTGCCGTCGGAAATATCGTTTTCGGGGTTCCAGATCCCGGAGGAGGCCAGTTTGAGTTCTTCCTCCCAAGCTTTTCCCGAGATGAACTCAATTTCGGCGCGAAAGGCCTTCTTTGGGTCGTTCGAGTCATTGTGCATGATCTCTGTGACCACGGCCGTGCAGGGCCCCCAGGAACTGGCAGGGACGAGACACTCGTGGCCTAGCAATGCGTTGACGGCAGAGCTTTTACCAGCTCCAGTGTCGCCGAGCATGGCCACCACAGCACGCGCCCGTCCAGGTTCTCTCTCCAGATCCATGGCGAACTTGAGAAGCCTGTCCAAAGCGGTAGACCGGGCTGAGTTGCCCAGTAGTGTCCTCAACTCGCCAAGAAGCCCCTGTGCTTCATCGACGGCTCGGGCCAGGTGAGCTGCAGACCCTCTGGATGTGATCATCTCCAGATGATCGAAGATTTCGGGCTTGGGTCGTGACTTTGAAACGGCGTTTGGCTCCAGGCTGGCTCCAGGCTTCTGCGCAGAGGCGGGAATGCCCTGGTTTCCAGACGCAGCCTGATGTTGGATCACTGGCTCTGACTCGGCGTTGATTCCATTGAGAGGTTCCATAGTGATTGGCCGGACGGGATTGCAACCTGTGGTGATTTTTGAGGTTGTCGGGATACACGGAAAAGTCGGGTTTGAAGGGCCGGACTGTTGATCAAAACGTGGATGAGTTGCTAAGGAAGAAGAATGGACAGTAGTGCTTGAAGATAATGGAATGGAATGGGTAGTAGTGCTTGGAGATGATGAACGAAAGTTGAAGATGTCTGGGGGAAAACTCGACCGGGAAGAGCCTCGAAAGGAGCTCGAGGTAATAGAAGAGCGAGCCACGCAGAAAGGGGGTCCGAAGTGGAAGGAGCGGACCAGAGCACTTTCCGTTTTTGACGAAGCAAATTTATGGAATTTTGCCCGATGAAGTCATGGAAGAAAATGGCCGGATATGGACCTACGAGGCGAGGCCAGCGATGTTGTATGCCTGATACCTCCTGCCCTACTTGAGCGGGAAGACGAGCGAGCGTTGGCGAGCTCAATGCTCAACCATGAGATGCTCGCAACTTTGGATAGTCAAGTTGCACGGGACTGGTTGACCGAACAAGTGCCGGGGAAGGGCAGCTGGTATGACTTGAGACCATCAACCTTTTTCGTCTTGATGGCAACATGCGGCTGAACGGTAGGATACCTATATGTTTTGTACAGACTACACGACAAAGATGATAGCCTGCCAGCGCCTGGTCGCCGCTCCTAGAGCAGTCGGTACCATGCCGAAATGGTGCCGCTCCGGTATCATGTTGGAGCCCAGGGTCGACTCAGCATCTTATGTTGCGCTCGCGTACAAGAGGCTTCGTCAGTCTGCAGAACTCAGCCTCGAAGTTGCAGGCTTCAATTACCGATGTACGGCATATAGTCATAGCTATAACCAACTGCTACACGCTTCAACCGCGCTGTTGTTGTACATGCCGGTCAAGAGCTCCCTTCCCCAGAACACCAAAACCTCTCTCCAAAGAACAGAAACGCGCGCGGACCGTGACATAATTGCAGCCTTCCAGTCCCTTCCTTATGTCTCTTCTTTAACCAGCTCCCCTTGGGTATCAATCACTAATTACAAACCAGTACGGTGCCAATCACAAGATAAACATGCAGATCCTATTGCTATAGTATCCTCGAGCGAAGCGAGGCCGGGGGTCTGGGGGGTGCCCCCAGAAAAAGGCCGCTCTACCTTTCAACCTTTTTTTTTTTTTCTGGGGGTACCCCCCAGACCCCCGGCCTCGCTTCGCTCGAAGATACTATAACAATAGTATCTGCGTGTTTATTTTGTGATGGGCACTGTGATAACCACTGGGTACTCAGTAGTCTAGTCGTTCTGTCGACAGATGGCTGCCACCACGCTGATGTCGTCCATCTTGCCGCCCTCGCTGGCCAGCCCCTCGTCGATCGCGTGCTCCATGTAGGGACTCTCGGCAAAGGGGTCCTTGGCCACCGCCTTGGCCGCCTCCATCACCTCCTCGGCCACAAACGCCATCATCATGAGGCTGTTGTCGTCCTGCTGTGCGAGGGGTCTGCGCGTCTCGGCGGCGCCTTCGTGGTAGATGCTCCTGCCCTCGTCCACGCCCGCATCACCCGCATCGACAACCACGCCCCCCGCTCCTTCTTCTCCATTTCCCTCGGCCTTCCCTTCTCTCGTGTCTTGCCCCTGCGTCTCCCCCCCTTTGGCTCCACTGCTCCACTGCTCGTCCTCGTCCTCATCGCGCTCCCTCGCGCCCCATCTCCCCGCCCTCTCCTCCCGCAGCCTGTTGCCCTCGCGCGCCCACCGCTCGACGCTGTCGCACACCTTGTCGGCGATCTCATGCGGCCACAGGTTGTCGATGACGCCGTCCGACATGGCCAGCACGACGTCGCCCTCGCGCACGGGCACCGTGTCGATGGCGGCGTCGCGCCGCGGCTGGTCCGGGCTGTTGATGCCCAGCTGCCGCGGGCAGTCGAACCAGTGCCACTGCTCCTCCGACTTGTACACGAGCTCGCGCGTCGACGGCCGCACCACCATCACCTGCGAGTCGCCTAGGTTCGTCACCAGCAGGAGCGGCTCGAAATCCTCCGATCGATGTGGCGGCGGTGGTGGTGCTGGAGCTTTCGATGATGGGGGATCCGGCTCTTTGCTGCTAGTGCCATCTAGATCTTCACCACTTTCCTCGGCTGCCTCATCAACTGCCTGACCACTAGCCGGCTCGCCGGTAGAGGAAGAAGCTGTCTCTCCGCTCTTCTCATCCTCTAGCCGCTCCTTCTCCCGCAGGCGATAGTGCAGCTGCGCGCCTGCGGCCGTGGTGGTGCCCTTCCAGTCATTGGGCGCGCTCGTCGCCTCCAGCGTCTGCTCGTATGCGCGCTGCAGGTACGAGACCGGGTCCGGGACGTAAGCGGCGCCCTGGCGAGACGCGTCCTCGAAGAGATTTGTCGCCCAGAAGTGGAGTATCAGACGGGCCCACAGACTAGCCAGCCGGTTGAGACAACAGGTCAGACAGACATTTGGACGCAGCGATTCCCCGAGCAAATCCACACCCTCTTTCTCAAGCACAAGACAGAGAGAGAGAGAAAGAGAGAGAGAGAGAGAGAGAGAGAGAGAGAGAGAGAGAGAGAGAGAGAGAGAGACCACCCGCACAGACTCACCCGGCATGCCCCCTCGGGCGGGCGCTCCAGGCGCCGACGCCGTCATTGGCGCAGATGAAGCACGGGCTGGCGAAGACGGCGTCGTCACCGTTGGTGCGGCCGCGCACGCGGGCGCCGCCGACGACGGCGCGGCTGCGGTCGTGGGTGCTGAGCGGGTCGCTGAAGGAGCCCGAGGGCGGCGACAGGAAGGGCGGCGGGAAGGGGCGCGGCGCACGCTTGGCGAACAGCGCGTAGCCCGTGTCGAAGCGGAAGGGCAGGCGGTGCGGGAGCGGCGGGAGCGTTGCCAGCTTTGGCCGATGTGTGGGGGGGTTGCAGGTGTGTGCTGGAGAAGGGGCAGGACGAGGAGGGGAAGGAGATTCTGCGAGTGGTGGCGTGGGGAGTGAGCGGGTATCTGCACTTGGCTCTCGTGGTGGTGGTGGTGAAGGCGGCGGCGGACCTGAGATTTGCGAGGCCTTGAATAGTGTCGTCAGGGCAGTGAGGAATCCACGACCCTGGCGGTCACGGCCATATTCATGGGGGATATCGTGCTTTCGATGCAGCCATAGCTGTCTACATGGCCGGCCTCCCTGCGGGTCTGAGCGTCTCGACGATGCGTACCGTCGGCCGCTGGCCGAGGGATGATAGTGCCGTATTGCCTGCCATGACGGCACTGGCATAGAGGGATGATCCGGATCGTCGTGGCGATGGAGTTGAAAACGACGGATTCGATGATGGCGGGAGAGCTGCAGAGGGCTTGAAGTGGGGGTGGTCCGAGGAACGGACGGCAGTCTCCCCATCCCCACAAGCCCGTCGGCGACAGCCTCACTGATTCCGAATTTGGCCCCTTACGTCGCGGGGTGATGTGGGAGATGGTGATAATGATGCAACACAAAAAAACGCCACAACAATAAGCCCCGCGCAAAGAGTAAAGATACTGGCATTCACATGGCGAAGAAGGTCGGAATGTCGAAATGGGTGGCAAGCTGAAAGAATGTTGCGAGCAGTCGAGCCGAGCCGAGCGGCGATTGGAGGAGTTGGGGTGTCCCAATAAAAGCGATGAATATTGGGTGCGGAGCCTTGGATTTTTGTCTATCGTCTATTCTTCTTCCCTCCGAGTTCGGTCTTTTCTCTCTTTTCACCTCTCTCTCTCTCTCCCTCTCTCTCTCTCCCGACACAAGACTCTCCCGAGAACAGCATTAAGCAGCCGCGAGCCAAAAGGGCGTTGTTCAAGTCGTCCAGCATGAGCTTGAAGGGAAAGCTTGTGTTTTTCCTGCCCGACGAGCCCGTTTCCGAGGGGCTTCCCCGTTGCCTCCTGCGCTGGGAAAAGAGGCTATCTCTCGCGCCGTTGAAGCCTTATTTTGTTTTGTGGCCTTTCTGTGCGCCTTGGGTGGGACGGACGGGTTAGGTTGGAGTTTCCCTGATTCGATAACACCGTCTGGAAAGCTCGTGTACCGTCACCGAACACATCCGCTAGCCAACTAATAGCTATGATGCCCACGAGATGTGAAGCAAGCAACTCCGTTTCCGGAATGTCTACAGCGTAGTGAGCACGGAATGAGGCAACAGTGACCAACACCAAGGATAACCTGAGCCATGATGAGGCATGCCAACCCTCGGCAAATTATAGTACAGGCTCGACTTTGCGGATCCTATAGGTGCAAGGCGAAGCGAAGTTCCCTTTAAACTATCAAAAGGAGGAGCGATATCTTCGAGCGAAGCGAGGTCGGGGGTCGGGGGGTACCCCCAGGAAAAGCTCGCTCTACCTTTTGAGCATGTTTTGTTCTGGGGGTTCCCCCCAGACCCCTGACTTCGCTACACTCGAAGCGATATAATATATATAGTATATAGGCGACTTGGGCAGTCGTTAAATGCATCCACAGGCTGTACATTTAGTACAGTTCGACTTAACTTTGTGGATTAGACAACCAGTTCATACGAATTGAATTATATTGAGTTGTGCGATTATTGACTAGGCTCCATGAGCCTACGTAATATGGCGTTGCCGCCGCCCATCCTATCGCCAGCTCCAACCATCTCATGTCATCTCCGAAACCTCCGTCTAATCCGCCCCACCGTCCTCTAATATTCTAGACTAATTATAGTATTTGCTGACCGAGCGATGCCGGCCGAGCGATGCCGGTATCTAGCTTTTAAGCTAGTAACAGCTTAGATCCCGATGCTTTCTATAAGGTCTCTCCAGTCCTTTATATCTTCGGCTAATCTTAATACCTAGGCCTTATATAAAAATACCTAGTCCTCTTCTAATAATATCCCTACAAATACCCTCACTAAAAGGGTTATTAATACTATCTTTTCCTACCTTATAATATTTTTAAGGCTTGGTTCTATTAAGCTAATTATAATTACCCGGTTAATAATAATTCTAATTATATATTTATTTAAAGAGTTATTTATAATAGCCTTTTTAATTATATCGAATCGGCTAGGTTTAATTAAAAAGTCTTTATCTTTAAAATCAGTTATATAATATAAATTAAATTCGGTAGCTAGGGGTATACTTTTAGATAAGTATTTATAGGAAAAAGTATTACAAACTAATAGGAATAGAACCCGGAAGGTACTACAAGATAAAAGCGGCCGCCTTAAAAAGAAGATAATTAGCTAAGCCGGGCTACTACGCGAAGGATAAGGTTAAAGCAGATAAGTAAAGAAAGTATAAGCTAAAGAGTTATATAATAAAAATAAAAAGGGATTCGTCTTATAAAAAATAAAGAAAATAAAAGCAATAAATATAAGAGGATTTATTTTATAAAAAACAAAGGTAATAAATATAAAAAGATTCGTTTTATAAAAAAATAAAGGTTATAAAGGTAATAAAAATTAAAGAAAAAGATCTCTTAATATTTAAACTAGAAAAGATACTTTAATATATCTAATTGAATAGATCCGCTCTTTAATTATTAATTATTACTTACTTTTATTCTATTATTATATACTATAATATTTTACTTTAAGTATCTCTAAAAGAAACCCTATAGATATTTAAGCCTACTTTTATTAAAGAAAGCTAGTCTATAATATATTAACGATTTATTTTAAGACTTAACCTAGAATTTAAAATAAAAGACTTTATCCCTTAAATACTAAATAATTATTATTTAATAATAGCTTTTCTATTTATAAATAATATAACCCCGGAACAAATTATTATTAACTTAAAGCAATATATTTAATAGCTAAAGAAATAGCTTACTACCTTCTTAAGAAATAATATAAAGACAAGCGAACCTCGCTTCGATATAACTAAAATACTAACCTTTAACAGACGAAATAACAGTATAATAGTTTAGCTTTTATTACTTAAGCTCGTATTAAACTAGTTTATAACTCTTTAATTAATATAAAAGAAGTTAAGGTTCGGTATATAGCAGGATATTTTAGAAGATTTATTACGGAATAGTTTAAACCGATATTATAAGATTAATTAAAATACCTTAAAAACGAAGACTTTAATAAAAAAAACTAGGACAACGAAATAATCGTTATTTTTAAGAGCTTCGACTACTTTACTTAAAAGCTTAAGGAAACTTTCGGCAACCCCAACAAAAAAAGGACAATAAAACATTACCTTGATTAACTTAAATAATAAGGATTAACCTTTAAATATATAATAAAGTTCTAGCAAACTATAGCTAAGACGGAATAAAATAACGACGACGCCTTAATAATAGCCTTTTATATAAGGCTTAAAGATAATATAAAAGACGAATTTAATAAAGACGAATATTAAAAAAAAACTTAACGAGTTTATTATTCAAGTAATTAAAATCGATAATTATATTTATAAACGATACTTAAAAAAGACTAGAAATCGATAAAAAAAAATAGATAAAACCCTTTAAAAACAATATTATTAATAATTAAAGCTTTATTATAATAATAAATATTAAGCTAATATTCGATAAAAACAAGAGTATTAATCTATAAACTATAAATATTATACTAGTTTACTAGACTTAGACGCGGTATAATAAGATAACCGACTTAAGTATTTTAACTATAGAACCCCGGGGTATATAATTAGAAAATACTATAAGCCTAAAAAATAATAAAATAGATTATAAAAAGGACCCGTACTATTAGCTAAATAAACTAAGCTTATAACTAATATCTTAATTAAAAGCGTAAACGTTATTATAAAGGTTTTTTAAAAAAAAAGGAGTTACTACTATAAATATATAAATAAAAGTCGTAACGGTTAATAAATAAAACTACTACTTATTAGTCTTATATAATAATTATAACCATAAATACTATAGTAATAATATAATAAAAGATAAATATAGCAATTTAAAATATAACAACTAGCTCTATCTTATTGAAATATAAGAAAACACTAAAAAAAAACAACTAATATCTAAAAGTATAAATATAATTAAAGCCTTAAATTAAATAAGACATAACGACATATAATATTTAATAAAAACACCTTTATAAAAGATCTTAACGACTATAAACTAGGAATTAAAGCAATCAACTGCCTAATATTATAATATAAAATATATATAGTTATTAAAATATAAAAATAATATTAAATTAAAACGATTAACTAAATTAAAAAAAAAAGGAATACCCCTTACTTAAAGCTTATAAAAGAGCTAGGATAATATAATAATAATATTAGATATTAAAGCTAAAAAGATTCGCATTAAAGGGATTACTTTAAATTAAATAAGACTTATTATTAATAAGGGGATTACTTAGTTAAAAACAAGACTTATTCGGAAAACCTAATATAATATATATATTTTAAGACTTTTATAATATATACGAGTAAATATTTAAAGAAAAAGGACCCCTTAGTAATCAAAAAAACCCTTTTAAATAAGTATCGAAAAAGTTAGAACTAGAAGGGTTCTAGAAGATCGTCGGTAAAAATTATAAGTTTTTTAATATAGTTAAAATAACGATATAACTTTATAATATTATTTTAAATAAAAAGGAAAATATAAAGCTATAAATATCTAATAACTAAAAAACAACCGACGCGACCTATAAAAAGTTATAGGTATAGAAATACCTAAGACTTTATAAAGCAATAAATAAAAGATTAATAACAATAGTTTAAATAATAATAAATAAAATGGAGCCGTTAAATCGAAATATAAAAGGATCGAATAAAATAAACCGACTTATAAGAATGATAAGCTATTAAAGAATAACTAAAATAAAGATTTTTATAAATAATAGTTAAAATAAATAACGCTATCGCTATAAAAAACTAATATTATAATATAAATATTAAGTAAAACAGGTATAATATTAAAATATTTATTAATAATAAAGTATAAGGAAACTTTATTAGCTTAATAATAATTAATAACTTTAAAATATTATAGAAAAGAAAGGAATACCCTTATTATCTATAAACTATAAACGGATTAATATTAGGTTATAATAACGGTGTAATATAATACGAGATTAATTATCTTTAAGTTACTATTGCTAGCTAAACTATATAAATACGATTCGATATTATAGATATTACTGAGTAGTAGATAATTCTTAGTATATTATAGCTAAGAAGATAGAAGCTAAAAATCGATTAGACTATTCATTAAATCTTATAAGAAAAGGCAATACCCCGAGATAAAATAATACGATTAATTACTTTAATAGGAAAGATATATTTAATATAAGATATTTAAAAACCTCGAAAAAGCTTAAAAAGAGTTATATTAATAGAAACGTTTATAAAAAATATAAGTAAATTTAAAGTATATTTTAAAGAAAAATAGCGAAATACTTTAAATTAAATTAATACTTAAGAAATAAAAGGTATAATATTAGTTAAAATAATATAAAGGTATTTTAATAACATAATTAACGGAAACTACTATATAGACTAATAAAAGACGTTAATAATATTAATAAAAAAATAAAATATAGAGAAATAATAGAATATCCCTATAAAATATTTATAACGGTATAAAAAGATTTTCTAGGACGAACTAGAAACTAGATTATTAAAATATTAACTATAAAATTATAAGATTAAACTAGAAGATAAAATAATATTAAAATTCTTTTTAATTTATTCATTTAATTAAAACTAATTATAAACATTAAAAACCTATTTTAACGAAAACCTTAAGAAAAAATATATCAGACCTTTAACCTTATTAATAAGATACTTATTCTTCTTTATTTTTAAAAAATAATAATAAAAAAAGACTTATTATCGATTATAAATAGCTTAATAATATTATAATTTAAAATCGCTACTTATTATTATTTATTATAGAACTAAGAGATAGACTTTAGGGAGCGAAATAGTTTATTAAGCTGGACTTATTAAGAGCTTATAATTTAATTTAAATTAAAGAAGGCGACGAATAAAAGATAGCGTTTAAAATATATTATAGTTATTATAAATACTTTATTATACCTTTTAGACTTATAAACGTATTAATAACTTTTTAAGCGTTTATTAATAATATTTTATAAGAATATTTAGATAATATTATAATAGTTTATTTCAACGATATCTTTATTTATTTAACTATATTAAAAGAAAATCGGACTTATATTTATAAAGTATTTTAACGATTTATAGAAATAGACTTATTTATTTTAATAAAGAAAAGCGAGTTTTATATATAATAAATCGAGTTTTTCGGATATAAAATTAAATTAAAAGAAGTCCGAATAAAATAAGTAAAAATATAAGTAATTAAAAACTAATTTATATTAAAAAACGTTAAAGATATTAAAATATTCTTAGGATTTATAAACTATTACCGACGAATAATCTAGGGATTTATTAAAGTAATAGTAGTATTTACCGACCTTATAAAAAAAGAAATATTATAATAATAAACAGCTAAAAAGAATATAGTATTTAAAGAAATTAAATAGAAGATTTTAAAAGAATTAATCTTTAAGATCGCCGACCCCGAACGACTATTTAAAGTCGAAACAGACGTATCCGATTATATACTCGGAATATAATTCGGATAACGAAACAATAAAGATATATTATATTTAATAGCTTTTTTTAATAAGAAACTATATAAAATAAAACTTAATTATTAGATCTACAACAAAGAATTAATAGCTATTATTAAAGTATTTAAAGAATAAAGGCTACATTTATATAAAGTAATATATTAAGTTTAAATCTATATAAACTGTAAGAATCTTATTTATTTTGTAATAAAATAATAGCTTAAATAATAATAAATAAAATAAATAGAATTCTTTATAATATATAATATTAAAATTAACTATATTAAAGGCTCGGAAAACGCTAGAGCCGATATACTTAGTAGAAGACCCGACTATAATATAACAATCTTGATATATATATAAGTAATATTCTAAATAAACGTTAATAAAATACTAGAAACAATAAAAACTCTCGGAATAATACTTAGGATAGAGAATAATATAAACGAACTATATTAAATATAAAAAAGTAAAATTAAAGGAAACGGTTTTTATAATATATAAGATAAATATTATATAATAATAAGCTATATATTTTTTAAAAAAAATTAAAGACTAAATTATTAAAAATATCTACGAAACGCTAATTAAAGGATATTGAAGAATATTTAAAACCTACGATAAGCTTATATACTTATATAACTTTCCGGACTTAAAGCGAAAAGTTTAAAACGTTATATAATAATACGATATATATATTAAAGCAAAGATATTATAATATAAACCTTATAGAAAACTATAATTATTTTTAATATTAAAGAAATTATAGAAATCAATATTTATAGACTTTATTATTAAACTCCCGGTATTTAAAGAATTAAAGATAAATATTAAATACAATAATATTATAATTATTATAGATAAGCTTAATAAATACGCCTACTTTATATTATTTTGAAAGATATATATAGTTAATAATATAGCGTATATTTTTTAAAAGTAATAATTAATAATTACGGATTATTAAAGGAAATTATTAGCGATAAAAATAAACTTTTTATAAATAAGTTTTAAAAAGCCTTAATCGAATAACTTGAGTTATAATATAAACTCTTAACAGTATATTATTTATAAATAAATAGTTAAATAAAAAGAACGAACTAGATATTAGAATAATACTTTAAATATTATATTAACTATTAATAAAACAATTAAATACGACTATTACTAATAATATAACTCGCTTATAATAATACGAAAACCGAGACAATAAAAGTAATACCTTTCTTTATAAACTATAGTATTAAACTTAAAGTTTAATATTTATTAAGATATAACTAGCTAAAAATAATACTTTAAGCTAAAATCAAAGTTATTAAAATAACAATAGTTTAATAATAACTATAATAAGAATTAAAATTTCTCTAAGAAAAAATAAAAAGGTATATTAATTAAAAAAAGATTAAAGAACCGACTTTTAAAAGAAAGGATATAATTTATTTTATATAATATAATATTAAAATAAAATAATTAAATAATAAACTAGATTTTAAGAAACTTGGACTATTTAAAGTCGAAATAAAAGTCTTAAATATTAATTATTAACTTGAGTTATTAAATATTATATAAATTTATTTAGTTTTTTATATATCTTTATTAAAACTAATACTTAAAACTATAAAACTAAATATTATAGCCGAAATCGAAGAAAAAGAACTAAAATATAAAGTCGAAACTATACTCGACTTTAAATCAATAAAATATATTATAAAGTATTTAATAAAATAAAAAGGCTATTTATATAATAAAGATATTTAAAAGCTTAATATATATTTAAAGAACATTTAAAAACTTATTTAATAGTTTTATTAATAATATCTAAATTAACTAAAAGAATTAATAAAAGGGAAAGGTTTAGAAAAAAGTCGGACCTTAACTAGTCGACAGAAAAAAAATCGAAACTAATAGAAATAACGACGTTTATAGGAAGCTTTATAATAAAAGAATTAAAAAAACTAATAAAAAAAGTTTTAATTACTAATATTCTTTAACTTCTATGTTTTCTAACTTTTCTAAAAACTAAAGACCTTATTTAATTATATAATATACTTTATTACTTAAAGCCTTTCGTTAACGACGGAGATAATAAACCCTAGAATTAGCCTCGCAAATATAAAACTCGAATTTAAAACGAATTATATCTATTTCTTTTTTAATAACCTCGAGAAAACAATTAATAAATTAAAAAGACTAAACAATAATATAAACTTAATTATCGGAAAAACTAAATATATTATAATTAAGATAGTTATTATAAATATATACTTTATAATAAACAGAGTCGGTAAGAAACATATAATATAAAGAGAAACTTAAACGTTTATAATTAAAATAAAAAGGTATATTAATAATATAATTAATCAAAAAACGAAAGAGAATTTACTTAAAAACAACAAAATATATTAACGCTTTAGCTTTCGATATATGAAATATAATAATAATAATATAAGAAAAAAAGGAGAAGCTTATTTTAAGAAGCTATAAATAAAAAAGATATTGAAAAAATAAGGTAACTATAATAATTTACTAGCTTTAAAAATAAAACTAAAAAAAAGGGGAATATTATATTATAAATTAATAAGAATAGAACTTAAAAAATGCTTTAAAATAAAAGCAGCCGCCTTAAAAAAAAATAATTAACTAAGCCGGGCTATTACGTAAAAGATAGGGTTAAAGCAGATAAGTAAAGAAAGTATAGGCTAAGGATTTATATAATAAAGGTAAAAAGGGATTTATTTTATAGAAGATAAAGAAGATAAAAGTAATAAATATAAGAGGATTTATTTTATAGAAAACGAAAGTAATAAATATAAAAGGATTCGTTTTATAAAAGATAAAAGTTATAAAAATAATAGAGATTAAAGAAAAAGATCTTTTAATATTTAAACCGGGAAAGATATTTTAATATATCTAATTAAATAAATCCGTTCTTTAGTTATTAATTATATTATAACAATTGTTCTAGCTATTACTTGCTCTTATTCTATTACTACGCACCGTAATACTCTGCCTTAAGTATCTCTAAAAAAAACCTTATAAACATTCAGGCCTACCTTCGTTAAGGAAAGCTAGTCTGTAGCAAAAAGCTAATATTTTTAATAGTAATAATAATAGTAATAATAGTTTTAGTTATAGATTTTTTTTTATAGATAAAACTTATAATAAATAGTTTAAAATAAAAGAAATAACTAGCTTATAAAGTTAGAAGACTTCTTATATTTATAGCTAGAAGAATTTATAGCTAGCTAGTTAGTTTATAGAATTATTTATATAGCTAGATAAAGATTATTAAAGACGTTAGAGCTAACTCTTTGACGATCGGCGACGGCGCTATCCATTATATAGATTAAATCGCTTCGAATAGACCTAGGTCTAGAGGCCGGTGTCGTGGGGACGTACCTTTCGCTTAGATAGAGATTAGATTTTTGACTTGGAGCTTCGCACGAAGTTCTTTTTCACTTCAAAAAAAAAAAAAAAAAAAAAAAATAGTATATAGGAGAGGCTCGATTTTATAGATCGGATAGGTGTTTTTTTTTTCCCCTTACTTTTATCCTTCCAGTTTTTTTTTTTAAAAAATAACTCAGCTAATCAAGCGTTTCTTCTTTCTTAAAGATAGAATATACTAAAGATTTTGACCAATGTCAGCACTCTAAATTATTTTGATGTGGTATCTACCCAACCAGAGTAGGAATGGCCAGTAAAAAACCAAGCTTCAAAGCTTCGTCTTCGTCTTCAGTATTGAAGCTTCGCTGGGGTGAACCCGACATTTGGGAGAACGTGGGGCCGGGGGCGGAGGGAATGGTCGGCCTTCACCTCACGCGATCAAGTGGGGGCGGGTCAAGATAAGTGTTATCGGAGCTGCCGTGCAGGTTTCCACATTTTTTTTTATTCTCGATGAGGGTCCGGTCTTCAAGTCAAGTCTCTTCAAAGTCCGAGCTTGCGACAACAACTTGCGTTCTAACCAGTCACATCTCTCCCTGGTTACATTTCTCCTTGGCTTATCCTACTGTCACACGCTATATACAAGGGAGAAGCCCTCCCTCACCACATCCCCCGCTATGTCGTCCGCTCCTCCAAAACCCGACTTCCTCCGCTTCACCACCTCGCGCGCCTTCACCACGCGGCTCGTCCTGTCGACCCTCACCGGCCGGCCCGTGCACATCTCCAAGATCCGGTCCGGCTCGCCGACGGCACCCGGGCTCGCGCCGCACGAGGTATCTT
>WXYE02062344.1:0-19782 GCA_011319275.2 Echinosphaeria canescens | reverse complement strand
CTAACCCTAACCCTAACCCTAACCCTAACCCTAACCCTAACCCTAACCCTAACCCTAACCCTAACCCTAACCCTAACATTCTCTAATTTCCAAGACCTCTTCCCTGTCTAGAACATTTATCGCTATATGCTGGATGCTCCAGTCCATGTAGCACCTGGAATAGCCCATGGTTGTGCCCGGTTATATATTGCCCAAGGTTTAGCACATTAACTAACGACCTTGTCGTAAATTTAACTAACGACTTTGTTGTAAATGTGTGGTTCGGTGATGTCGACCTGGCAAGCGTCATGTCAACATGCCCTCTTAGAAGTTCCTCGAACATAGTATAGAACTTTACCAATTCTTCGCACACGATATACTGGGGGTTCCCTACGGTCCGGTAACCATCATGCGTTATAATTTGTATCTCTTGTTGTAAGACGAGCGTATATCTCGCAGTAGGGTGATGCATAACTTGTTGTTCTTTCTGCCACAGCTGATTATGTTCTTTGTGTTGTCGCGTTGTGTCTTTTTTTCCAACAATAGGTACATGTTTGACTCCGAACTGTATGTTAATAGCTATTACATAGGTAAATGAGATTGGAACACATTAGCTGTCGTCTTTGATCTTAAGCTATAGGGAGCGCAGTATATTCAAATTCAAGGATCGCAAACTCACCGTCTTGGTCATTTCTAAGCCGGCTGGAAGGTATTATATGTGGACAGTGCTGACGATCGTGTTCAAAATGTCTCTCCTCCCACCTGTTGTGGCAAGGAGCGTGGGTGTTGATCCGAATGAAGGACACTGAAGATAAACGGTTTGCTGCCGTTAGTCCTTGTAGCTCTTTGTCGCATTGTTCTAACCATTTGTCTGCGTTCTGATGTCGTCCATCTTCCAACATTAGTTTGTTCTCAGTCACGGGCATTGTCGGACGTGGGACAGATTCTCTTGCTCGTTTTGTGTCTTGGCTTGTTTCCCACATCATCATAACTAGAAATGGACGAAGATGATGGGCCCAATCCTCTATGACAGGGTGTTCATCTGGCTTCCGCATGTCTTCGGTCAGTCTTCTATTACATCCTTTTACAGATTGAGTAGTATATTTGACTCACTCCTAGACTCGCCACAAGTTCGACAATTCACATCCGCCCACCAAGTTTCTGGTCTCCAACTTTTGTATGCACAGCTTGTATCGAAGGCGACATGGTGTACGTGGCGCAGTTCTTGGACTATTCTGTTAACGCTGATGTCGCTTTCCCAACCTGGATGCTTTAACCACTTCGGGTCCGGAGCGGCAATCGAGGTTTTTTGATCGTCTAGCCGAAACCTGATATTCCACAGTATATCCCTAGCACCTACCTCAGTAGCCGGAGCTAGGACGTGGATTGCATCTTCTTCGTTGGACTCCCGCGAATGCTGCCAGTTATAAAGTGGGTGCCAACTTGGTAGGCTAGACCCGTTATCCTGGTCAAATTTCAACCTACACTCCTCCGGGTAGAATACAACGGTTGCAAGTCGTACAATCCCGCGCTCGAGGTGAGAAGCAATCTCCGCACGTATCTCTGGCGGGACGCGCGGATCTTTAGATTGACTGGAAGCCGGATTACCGCTTTGAGAAGAGCCGGAGCCATGAACGTTGGAAGCATGATGCATGCGAGGACCACTCCCCGGGCCCTGATGCTGGACTGAGCCGTGGGCAGACATGGCGATAGTTCGGAACCAGATTTTGGGAAGGACGGGAATAATTAAGTGTGTGAGAGAGATAAGCTGAGAGCAAAGTGATAAGGAGGAAGGGGGACAGATGGCAGGCAAAAATGAAAAGAGAGAGAAAGAAAGTGGGAGAGACAGTTGGGGGAGGAATAAAGGAACAAGACCAGCAAGATAAAAAGGAAGAGGCGAGGTATAGGCAAGTGAGAATTCTGGCTTCGGAAAAGATGAAATTGGGCTAGAAGCAAGGACACACCCGGCTTCTTATACATGAGAAGAAAGAACGTAGCCTCGGCCACTTGCGAGATGTCGGTCCATGGGTATTCTTCGGAAATACGCTTCCAAACAAAAACAGCAATCAGCTCAATGCATGATCAGCACAAAAACATGTGCTGCGTTTCATGAAGACGGCCTGATTCAGAAATCGAATTAAAACCCCGCCAGCCCGGCCAACAAACCCTCGGCCACTCACTGCATTTGTGTGGGTAAAATGACCGCTTTGAGTATGAGCATGCCATTTCCAATTTGTTTCTTCTTTCAGATGTCTCCGTTCAGTTGGCCGGTAAACCGGCCGGTCAGCCAGATGTGTACAGAAGCATTCTGTTTCCCCACCCTTGGATTGATAGCGAGCCTAGTGGCCAGCTTGTTGGCCTACTGCTTGCTTATTGATTGGAATTTTAAACAGCTTGTTGGTTGATCAGCCAGTTAGCTGACCACTTGCATCTTTCGTTGACCCCGGTTTTCTGGCGCATTTCCAATTCTTTTTTCAGGCCATCAGCCCTCCTTTCAGGCCACCAGCCCTCTTGCGCAGGCCAACAGCCCTCCTGCGCAGGCCACCAGCCCTCTTGCGCAGGCCAACAGCCCTCCTGCGCAGGCCACCGGCCCTCCTGCGCGGGCCACCAGCCTTCCTGCGCGGGCACAAAGATCACAGTTGCAGCCTAGCTAGTATTTTGATGATGACTAGCTAGCATTCCAATTCCAGGAGTACCATCATCCAGCAACACTCCTCATGACCTTCTTTCCCAGGCACGGCCATCAAACCGCTCATCGTACAGCTCAAATCAGCCTTTATCAACCCCTTTTCAGGCACTAAGTCCATCTCACGGGCGCTGATATCAACCTCCTCCAGCCAGCTACCCCCGCAATACTAATAAATCGCCTCTCTTCGCCTTATAAAGACTACATAGGCCTTTCCTCACCATGCCAAGGGGTTCGGTCTGAGTTACAAAACCTTCTGTCCGATTCAACTTGCGTTCCCTCACTCTCTTACGTCCACATAGATACTGCTTCTGAAATCCAACTTATTGATCGTCGTGTTCTTGAACACCTTGACTTTTTTCGAGGCTTTCAAGATCTCTGATGTGTTGCGCTGAGTTTAACGTAGATCGATGTTATACTAGGCTACGTAACAACGGGCTTATATTTGGCTTCTTGAAGACTTCGGTCTTGGCTGTTAACCACATACCTAGAGACGCCTGATTCGGAATGCACTGGGAGGTGCAATACAAGGCAAAATACTACATTAGCAACGACCTCAAGACATAGTACTACCGGGTTTCTCGGGACGTGAAGCGATTCCTCAAGCTTCAAAGCTTTCGAGACAGCTCGAAGTCCCCTACCTCCGACTCGGCAATAGCCCTCTCGCCTTTGAGAATCTTCAGCTTGGCAAGAGCCATTTCCTCAGCAAGAGCCTCTCGTTAAAGACGTTCTTCCCGAAGAGCCAGTGAGGGAAGTCTCTGCTAGCAAGCCCTTTCCTCCCCCCCGCACGGCTTCTTGCCCTCCAAACAAAAGTACTAGCTTCGCCGAAGTTCAATATGAGTCAGGCCGTGTCATCATACCCTCCTCTTTTTTTGCAAGGGCCTGGCATTACCTTCCGCTTACGTCTCTACAATTCAGAGAAAAGCTACCCGACTCAGTCGAGCCTGTCTTATAGTCTGCACCTCTACAACAACCAGAGTCTTCTCCTGGGCCTTCTTCTTCGGATTCGTCTTCATCCGAGTCCTCTGCTTCCGAGCCTTCTGCTTCCGAGCCCTCTGTTGCCGACGCTCCCCACGGGCAACAGCCTCCGCACAATCATGACCCTTCTATTGAGCTGCCAGCTGGTTAGTTAGTCTGGCCAGTTCAAGCCATGTGGCAGCTTCGACGAGCACACTTCGTCGCGCCCAGTCGTCGCGCCACAAGGCCATTTCTCCTACTTTTTGTCACAGAATTGGCCGCTTGCAAGCCCGTCGACTATGCGTCAGCTGAAATGCTCCCGGTCAAAGACCTCTCCGCATCCGAGTTTTCAGCTGATCGGGACAGAACACGATGTCTCACAGCTTTCCCACAAGGGCACTATTTCGACTGACTTGGAAAAGGACAGCCAAATCGTGGTTTTTTGGCCGCTTATAGTCCCGTGTTGCCAAGCCTTCAACCTGCCGTATCTATTCCTCGCTGCTCGACTTTCGGAATCGATTGTTCAACTACCACTGCCTGCAGGTACACCCGCAAAAAGAACTCGGCGTGCGAGGCAATCCCAATAGTCTCAATCAAGCTACACTCCGAGTCCCCACACGAACACGAGCACACCCTCACACGCCCAATCAAAAATACTCACACATACCGATTTGGCTGGGGGGTTTTTTTAACCCGTAACCATCTCCATCGGGCCTTAACAGGAACATCATAGGCCAGCCTCAAGCATGGTGGACTCGACCTGCAAGCTTGTTGGGGATGCCTGTCATCTACTTACAGTAAGCATGTCCACCTATTAGTACTCGGCGTCCCACGGTAACTTCTCCACACAGGAGCTGCGAAAGCTCCTTTTGATCATCCCGTGCATCGCTCCCTCCATTCCCAGATCCAGTTTCTATTGCTTGAATGATGCCTCCGGCTCAATCCCCAGAGTCCTTCGCCAGCACCGACCGTCAACGCGAACCGTCGGGTGAGGGAAGGTAGTGAGCGGGGCCAATGGCAAGCGAATATGGAATAACCGGATTCAAGAGAGGGCTCCTCTAGGAAAGAGTTCGGCGAGATCGGCGCTCCCTGTGTAGGATCTCCGGTCTACGAAAAAGACGACGTGTTTGATTGATAATTTGGACTGATGGGATCTTGGCCCTGTCGTTCGTTTCCCGTCGGCATCCAAGTCCTGCCAGAATTGTAGAATCGATCAGACCTCCTGTTCTCCTCCCTCTCCGACCACAACAGAGATCCCCCAGCTCTGCGCCACCTTCCATGCCAACAAACCATTCTCCGAGTTGCCACTTAGTGGTCAACCCCTCGACCCGCAGGACGAGAGGAGCGGGGCTCTCGATCGAAGCAGATGAAAGAGACGGGCACTGGAATCCCCGCAGGCTTGGATCCGGGGCCTTGATCGAGAGGCAGCAGCCGCTATACTAGTAACAACTGCGTATGTCGACGACCGCAGGAGGAAGGGCGCTGTCGATAGGAATCAAGTGTAGTTGATCCTGGTGTTGAATATGGCTGTGCCCGAGGCGTCTGGCACGGAATGTTGCGATACAGAGAGAAAGAATGGAAGGAGGGAAGCAACGCGGCAAGGGGTGTGATAACCGCATCGTGCGACAAACCGGGCTGCGTGTTTCTACCACAGCCGACCGACTGGAGGCGATACGAAAGAAATGAAACGAGATGTTCAACGGCATCGGGCTCGCACTCGGCTTGGGAAACAAAACGGTGTTATTCACATTTCGTCCTATTTAATTTGTTACTTTAAATCAAACAGAGGGTTTTTTTTTATCTGGGGGAGGGTTAGTGAATCTTGAGCGTGGTGTGGCGTACTCATATTTAAGAACTCAGGCTTCACATAGTACACGCCTAATTGGGTGAGATTTCCGTTTCTTCAACGGTATAATGGCTTACGGTCGTCTTTTTCTTTCTGAGATAATTGTTAGACTGACCATATATATATACAACGACAATCCTTGATTGATCTTGAGCAGAGAGTTATCTTCGGAGAGATGTAGCCGTTCTCAATTAGCAAGTCCTTTACCGATATACCCCCTTCTTTTATACTCCTCTCTGCCTTCTGAAGGCTTTTCTGAAATTCATCGTAGATATCGTCCCACGAACGCGAGGATGTCCCGTGCTCGTCCCTAAGAAAAGTCGTTAAATGCTCCGTATCGAAGTCAGGAACTCCGGTGTAGCCATGATTCAAAACTGGGTTGTTGGGCGAGAAATAGGCGAGAATCCGAGCTTGTAGGGGTCCGGGACGACGATTGGCGTCTGTGCATCTCGCTGAGAGGAAATCCATGGCTTCCTTGTCACCCTGTGGGACCGTAGGGCCTTGTTTCCACTTGATCTCGTTAAGAAGCCCCTCGATCATGATCGCCGACGGCACCTCGACCAAGTAGCAAGGTCTTTCAGGGGCCCTCCATTCTCTCTCAAAGATGTCCATCATATCCTCCTCCCAGTCGGGTTCTGTGTCGTCCCGTCCCGGCGCCTGCATCAAAAGAAGGGTAGTACTACTCAAGTCAGCGCCGTGAACAACACATTCCTGGGCGGCTCGCAGGACATCGACCAGCAAACGATGTCTATCGGGGTTGGACCATTGTGCTCCTGTCAGAAGACCGGTCAAGGGCGTCTCCATCATAGGCCGCCAACAGATCACATCTCGATGCTTTTGGTTTGGGTTGGCCCCCCTTTGCAAGAGCTCTGTGATCAACGCGATGTCCTTTGGTGTCTCGCGGTCGATATCCGCCACGCTCTGACACACGCTCAGGAGAGCCTGAGAGAGCCAGGACTCATCTGGCGGGACACCTGTCCGGAGACGCTTCCAGATCGGATATGTCGAACCTCTCGCTGCGATGAAGGCGAAGTCTTGACAAGGAGCCGGGCTGGGCAGCTTGCACCACGCACTGATTTTGCCAGACACGTGAAGTCGCTCACAAATTTCCACAAGACTCTCGGCTTCGTGCACTAACGCAGTTGGCTCAGCGCCATCGACCAACGCAGTGTCCGCGGTCAGGGATGCGTCGTCGAGATGCTGTGCAGAGTCGGCCGGGGGAGGTGCCGCTAGCAAGGGAAGTTCTTCGAGAATGCAGCGGAGGTAATTGATAGCTTCGAGAGGGCGGAACATCCTGAACACGGCCAAGCACGCCCTTATAACTTGTAGATCAATCTGTTGGCCGGTCCGCGGATCGTGGCCTAAAATGGCCCGGCCCACCTGCGAGTTGGTAAGAAACTCCTTAGCGGTCCGATGAACAAAGCGCAGTTCATGGAACCAGTGCTCGGCCACGATCTCGTCATACTCTGCGCTATCCCAGCTTTCCGGTCTCCACTCGAGTCTGTCGACGTCGTCGTCCCATTCTAGAAACCCCGCGCAATGCGTAAGCACCTTGCTCCTCGTGTCGGCACATTTCTCTTCTAGCGCGCTGGCGGCTAAGGAGCAAGGCTCCCGTAAATCTTCCGAGAGCAGTTGATCGGCGGTCTGGCTTGTCGCCAACATTACGAGAAGAGGCGATAGATCGAATGGGTAAGGCTGGGAGCCCTCGAGGACGAGCTTGAAATACTGGGCTGCAGAGCGTCGATAGAGCACTTCGTCCCCGTTCTGCCTCGCCCACATGTTTTCGTAGAGCTCGTCGAGCTCGCTGGGCAACTGAGAAAGTCGCTCGAAGATGAGGTTGGGGGAGTCGCCGTTCACAATGCCCCGGTTGACGCTCTCGACGACAAGACGCATCCAGAGGAACACGCCCTCTGCCCCGTCTACCAGCATCCTGACGAGCTTGGAAAACTCCGTCTTGTCCAGTGTCCCAGGTGCGTTGTCTATATTAGCTCTGGCATACTGGGCGAGCGCGGGCCTGTTGAAGTCTTGGAGCATGAGCTTGGGTTGGAGCTGAAAGTGGTTGCGAAGAGCTGGCTCGGCCCTGCTCGTGGCGCAAATCTTGACGGTCGGAAGCTTCCTCAGCTCATCGAGGATTGTGCGGAGCGGCCGAAAGCCGTCTTGCTGGTGAATCTCATCCAGGCCGTCGAGGAGGATGAAGACGGGCCGGCCGTACTGGCTTATAATCTTGGCCAAAAGTGCCCGCAGCTCGGCCTGGGACCAGTCCGTGTCGGCAGACTTGAGGTCCCAAGTCAGGGACTGTCGATAGCGCCGAGTGGAGGGAATCTGGCACGGCGACGATAAGTTGGTACACCAGGTTGCACAGCATCCCCTTGACAGAGCTCTGGAGAGGCCGGCTGCCGAGCATCCAGAAGAAGTGATGAACCACCACGACGGCGGGCTGCCAGTTTTCCAGCGCAAGCCTAACGCGCTTCTCCGTGATGATGTATTTTGCCATTGTCGACTTCCCCGATCCCGGCTTGCCGCTGATCCAAAAAACGTCCAGGCCGGACTGCAGCCAGTCCGTGAAGCTGTGTGGGACCATCTGCTTCAGCTGCTCGGAGGCGTCTCCCGTCTGCATACCCGCCGGGCAGTGAGGCTCCCGGGCGCAGCCCGTCCGATCAAGATCGGCCAACAGCCAATCGCAAGTCAGATCGCCGGCCTCGTAGATATTGTTCTTGCGCTCGTTCATGCCGGCAAATTTGATGCTCCCAAGAAGCTGCTCCCGTCTCTTCTCCTCTGTCCTTTCTTGCCTGGCCCGCTCGGCTGACATGTCTAGGTGTTGCTTGAGTCCTTGCGAAGAATTGATAGCTGCTTCGGTCACATGGAGCTGGAGACGGGTCTCGAGCTTGCTGAATTGTGCAACCATTTCACGTCGTGTTTTTTTGCTCTCCTCTGATACGAGTTCCGATGTCGTGCGGCAACCTTCGTGATACCGCGTGTAGAAGTCACGGAGGCCTCGATCTGTGGCCTGTGACTGGAGCTGCGTCGCATCAACGGCCATGCTGAGCCTCCAGTCAGTCAACGAGTCATTGTTCGTGTGCTTTTCGGAGGACGCAGAAACCATGTATTGCTCACAATATCTTGTCTAGGAGGCTCGTTTGCATGGACCGTTCTGCATCCGCCAGGTCTTTCTCCATCCGCTCGATCCGCCGCTTCCGCCATAGCGTTTTAAATGCCACGTTCATCAGCGCCACAAGGGTGCGCTTCCTCGCTTGCGCTACCTGGAACTTGATCTCATCCTGAAGGCTCGTCGCGATGAGATTGCATTCCTCTGCAACCGAGTATAGCCTTTGTTCCGCCTCGGAAAGCGGCGCTTGCTGGTCGGCCGGTTTGATCTGGGCGCGGAGGTGGGTCGTGACTCCGTCGAGCACCGTCAATCTGCCGACCAAGCTGGGATCGAACTCTCCGGTCTCGTAGATCTTCTTCGCGAAGCTGATGGTCTCGTGCGCGAAACTAATAACCTGGAAGATGCTGCAAGCAACTCCCAGCGCTTCGAGGCCCGACATTCTGGTCTAGCGGGTTGACGAGAGGAGAGTGTTGGTGGGATTCCCAAGAAGGGGGAATGAGGATGGGATGGCGTAAGGGAGCAGGGAGGCATACATATGGAGGCCCGACGACGGCTGAGGCTCTCAGACTGGGCGGCAAAAGCACTCGACTCATTGGTTGGCTGCACGCCTGATCGTACAAGGAAATGCACAGCCAACATTGGGCATACTGGGAATGGGAACGTGACGCATGTGTCAAGACCCAATAGGCCTAACTACGCATCGAAGTAGTGCCTACATATCCGTCTGTACCCGTCAGCGATGTGAGGCGTTTATCATTCAAGTTTGTTTTCAATCTTTCCAATCCGGGGCCGGGAGACCTTTCATACTCTCCAGCCCGCGAATAGCAACCTCGACGCCTGGTTGTCGGCTGAGCTCGAGGTTCAATGGGTAGAGTGGGACTTTTGCTTGAAATGAAAGGCGTTCAGTACCTCTACCTCAGTGCATCAGTCTTGCTTGTAGGTTTACGAAGACCACATTCGAATAAAAGTATACGAGATTACGGAGAAAGAATGGCACCGGCCGCGGCCTTCCCTGGTGCTGGCCCAGAGCCGCGAGGTCATACGGCCGTCAGCCCAGGCGGCTTTGCACCAGGTCCAAAGTTTTCAACAAGCCCAGGATCTGTGCCTGAACCGGAGGGGTGTTCTGATGCACAGCCGCCGACGGCCGCCGTTGCTATGCCGTCAATAATGGGTCTGTCGTCCGCATCGGCGTCCGTGCCGGCGTCCGCATCGGCATCGGCATTGGTTCCGACGCTCGAAGCCGACATCACCGAGCCACCAGCTCTCGGTCTTGCCCAGTCCCGGTTTGCAGAGTTGTAAGGTATGGCCTGGGCAGCGAGCGGTCATCTCACTCGTCCAACCAGGTATCGGCGCGCCTACACCCGCTCCCACCGCCTCGTTCCCCTAGCCCTATTAGGCGCCATCTACCTCTCGGCCCTACGTTAGTAGTCGGCAACCTAGCGCCCGCCCCACTATTTGCACCGCCTCGTCCAGACCGCCCTCCGCCTGGGGGCTAACGTGCCAGGCCCTGGCCGTGGGGCAGTGCTTCGGCCTGCATCTTGACTGTGCGCAGTAGTCCAACCATTCCCACGGGCGCCGCCATCGCAAACGCCTCGCATGGGCCTTCTACATGCAGGACCGCTAGGCGGCGCTGACCTCCGGCCGGCCATTTCACATCCACGCCGACGACCGGAACGTTGCGTACTGAGCTAACCGACGCTGACTTCATTGCCTGCGAGGCCCTTCCTCTTCATGGTCTGCTTTTTTCCGCCTCGGGAGTTACCGGTAGCGATGAGGACAGGCAAGACAATGGGTACCACCGGCAGTCAGCCCTTCCTCCATTCGGGACGTCTCGCGGGAACTCTGTCCAACGTGCTCTCCGAGTTCTACCCAGCGCGCACTACCCTCAACCAGGACATCGAGCGTCTCCACTCTACTCTCGAGCGTGCTCGATCCTGGAGCTGTTGCGGGTGTGGCACGTCGCAGTGCTGCCGTCGCTGCAAATGGGGGTAATATACTAGCGGAATCGTTATTCTCATGTCATGTTGAGCATGAGCTTTGCTCCCAGAGTTTCTCCATTTTTTTTCTCCTCTTGATGAAGGGCACACCATGACCCACATTCTATGTCTCTGCTTTTGCTTCTCCTCCTTTCCCCCTCTTCCAACTCTCACATATATCATCTACATTCATTTCTCCTTCCACGGCGTCATAGTAGCTCTCCTCCGCCGCCTTATCCAGTCGACCGCGCTGCCTCCCCAGTACGCCAAAAGCAATATCCTTTACAGGATTCGTCAGTTCGCACTGCACGCATCGCAGGGGACGATCACCTTTATTACAGATCTGCGACCGGACCACTTGGAGGCATTTATTGTATTTCAGTTAGCGACAGAAACAACTAGATAATCTCTTTTCCTTTTCTTTCTCTCATCAGATCGCCTCCGACAATAGTAATAATACCCGACTCTCGCCGCATACCGTTCATTTCATTCCAGCGTCGCTGTACCTCTTTGCGCTGTTAGGCTCCTTCACGACCCTCCTACTTGTAACCTCCCTGTCCTCTTCCGAGCGCAACTTTTGGCAGAAGACGCTGAATTCTTGCCTGTGGACGCTTCGCACTATGAGCAAGGGCAGCGAGCCGATGCGCTACGCCGTCGACAGGCTGGAAGGGAGCAATACCTGAGGAACCAGACGAGCCCCACTGCGATAACATCATCAGGCCCGCCCTGGTGGTCGCGGGGGGCGGCGACGGCAGTGACGATCACGCCGGCGAGACGCAACAGTTTCGTACTGGGATCTAGTCGGTGATGTCAACGGGGCATTCGAGTTGTGAATGCCATCAGCTTTGATCTCGGCGGCAGTATCCAGGAGGTGAAATCATCGAGGGAAAAACAGTGCTTCTTTTTGCTCGTGGCAGTGATCCTACCCCCACCCCCCCTATTTCCTCTTTGTCCTTCTATCTATCAGCTACGTAAGATCCGCTCGAACCTATCTAGGGCACCCAGCCACCTTATAGTGGTAATTGCGTCGACCTTAAATGTCTGCCCTCCTGCCCTCACGGAAACTTCCTTAAACTCAGCTTCCCCAGCCTGGACAAAGAGTCCTATCCGCCGATGTGGTCCGGAGGCGGTCGCCGTGGCGGCTTCGTCAGGGCTCGGCAGTGGGAAGCCAATCGATCTTGTCCCCCAAAAGATCTCCGGCACACTCCCCTTATATAACGATGTCTGCTCCACCCTCCAAGTCTAGTCGCCTGAGTCCAACAATCTCACAGCCGTCGACGGGGCGTAGGAGGTGGACGTTATAACTGGTCACCCCAACAGTCAGACGGTCTAGAGGCGGGAAGTCAGTCAGGAGCGTGAGCGTGAACTTCATCTCGGCGGTAACTATGCTGCCGCCCCCGCCTCCCTCCCCCAATATCATTGAAATCCTCATCCGGCGTTAGCTGGAGTGGTGCCCTTTTTCCGTCCGGCCAGTCGCGATGACGAGCCCGAGCGAGTAGGCCTTGCAACGGCGGACATGGAAACTGAGCAGCAGGCCGTTCTCTGGAGAGCGGCGAAGAGGACGTCGAGAAGGATTGGTCTGTCGTCTTACCGAGGGCGTGGAGTTGTCACAATGGTAATGCCAACTGCCGACTAGGAGAGGCGACAGGACAAGACCTCGCTGCGTATCACCTGCGCCCGTCCAGCCAGCAGTGCAAGCCGTCCCGTGGCATGCGGAAGAGCGCTCGTGGTGAGTCACCGACACGATTCGGACTTGTTGTAAAAAAGTACGGGTCGCGGAAGTCAACGTCCTCCGGCCACTTGGCGCGCCGCTGCTCGCCGATCACAAGCGCGACCTCCTCCGCTCTGGCCCGCGCCCCGGTGGCGTTGATACTTGATGGTGGACTGTCTTCCATCCTTTCCCTTCCTCCTACTGCAGGTGCTTCTGCACTCGAGTTCCCGTGGGGGCCGGTAGACCTGGGGTCGGAGGATGGCCTGCCGCCCGCCGCTGGCGAGGCTGTAACCGGTGTACGAGACGTTCATGTTGCCGTCACGCCCGAGCCCGGTGCATGCGCCCTTGTCATCCTCCTCACCGGGCCGGGTGAACGGCCCGGCGCCACGTGTCCAGCTAACAAGGTCTCTAGACCGCAAACGCCACCAACTCGACTACAGCCTGGGCGGATAGTGGTACGTAAAGGTAGGAGTAGGTGTCCCCCACCAGGCTGGGGATCGCGTCAGCGGCCGCCTGCGCTGAAGACACCTTGCTTGCCGTAACAGTCACTGCCGCCGCCAGCAACCTCCGCAGACAAGGTTTGCATTTGTTGCCGAGTCCTAATACTATGTACTAGGTTAACAAGTAAAGCGTCCTTTTTCTGGGGGCACCCCCCAGACCCCCGACCTCGCTACGCTCGAAGATATAATACAAGTTCAACTTTGTAGATTTGCCCTCCTCCCTGGTCCCCCTTCTTTTTCCCTTGGTTTTTTTTTTCTCATTTTGTTGTCATTCTTTTGTTCCCTTCCTTTCTTATTTTTTCTTTCTTTCTTTATTTTTTCTTTATTTTTTTTTTCTTACTAAGCGTTCCTTCCCTTTTGAATCAAACTTAAAATACACGACGGATTCTAACCCATTTCAGCGCTCCAAATTTCTTGAGCGCGATAATTCTGACCAATAAGAGGGCGAGACACTCAGAGGAAATGGTCCGTGCGTAAAGACTTCGTCGTCAGAGTTGACGCTTTCGCTTCAGTAATGTCTTCGAGCGAAGCGAGGCCGGGGGTCTGGGGGGAACCCCCAGAAAAAGATCGCTCTCCCTTTTAAGCTATTTTCTTTTCTGGGGGTTCCCCCCAGACCCCCGACCTCGCTTCGCTCGAATACGCTTGGAGATATTATAGTATTGCAAAATCGGGACATGTGATTGGCACTGTACTGTAGCAAACACGATCTGTACAGTACGCAGAAATTTGGTTGTGGAAATGTTTACATAAGCGGCGTGCTCGCTCAAGGACTAAGCTGACTCAGCTGTGGAGTGGGAATGAGAAACGGGAAAAGGGAAGAGGAAAATGGGAAGGCTCAAACAAGCTCGAAACTCTCTTCTCGTCGCCAGGCTAACGCACAAGCCCACGCCGGACGCTGCATCGATCCACAATGATTGATGTTCATGAGCGACCAATCTTTTCAATCCACCACCACCGCTTTGACCCCCTTCGCACACCCCCACCTTCAGTCACCCCCCACTCACTCTCTCCTCCTCCCTCCGCTGGCGTGCGACTACGGCCAAAATTCCATCTCCAACCAGGCCGCCCGCTTTGAACAAGAGGCCTTTTCCTCGTCGAGGACGACACAATGGCTTCGCCGCAAGTCTCGGACGCGCTGGCCAAGGCCCACAGCCTCGCGGATCCTGCGCCCGCCTTCAAGCAGATGCTCGCCGACATCAAGAACCTCTCGTCGCCGGCGACCATCACGGCCGATCTGATTGCCATCGCCGACGGCGTCCTGGGCGCCGGGCTGGGCGTGGTCGCCACGCGCGCCCTGCTCGCCGAGCTGGTCGTGATGTTGCGTTCGCACGAGAACCATGCGGCCTGGATCGATGTCGGCACGCACATGATCGCCACCATCGGCGATAGCACCTCCCTCGCGAGCTCGCTCGTCGAGCAGGCCGCCGCGCTCCGCGAGCTCGTGGCCACGGCGTACGAGGCGCAGGAGGACTTCCGCGCCGCCGCCCGCATGCTGGCCGAGGTCCCGCTCGACACGTCGCAGCGGCGCGTCGGCGACGCCGGCAAGGCGGCCGTGTGGATCCGCATCGTGCGCAACTACCTCGAGGTCGACGACAGCACGGCGGCCGAGACGTACCTCAACAAGCTCAAGAACGTGATCCACAGCGTGGTCGGGCCGGCGGGCGAGAGCAACCCGGAGCTGGCGCTGCACTTCAGGCTGAGCGCGGCCCGCATCCAGGACGGCAAGCGCCAGTTCCTCGCCGCGGCCCAGAGCTACCACGACATCAGCTTCTCGCCCGCCGTGGCCGAGGAGGAGCGCCTGCACACGCTGTCCATGGCCATCAAGTGCGCCGTGCTGGCGCCCGCAGGCCCGCCGCGCAGCCGCGTGCTCGCGCGCCTGTACAAGGACGAGCGCTGCGCCTCGCTCGACGAGTTCGCCATGCTCGAGAAGATGTTCCTCGACCGGCTGCTCTCCAGGCACGAGGTCGACAAGTTTGCCCACGGCCTCGCGCCGCACCAGCTGGCCACCACCTCGGACGGCTCGACCGTGCTGGCCAAGGCCGTCGTCGAGCACAACCTGCTGGCCGCGAGCCGCATCTACAGCAACATGTCGTTCGACGCCCTCAGCCGGCTGCTGGGCGGCCTGGACGGCGACAAGGCCGAGGACACCACGGCCCGCATGATCGAGCAGGGCCGGCTGGCCGGGTCCATCGACCAGATCGACCGCATCATCTACTTTGTCAACGACGGCGAGCCGTCGGCCGAGAGGTCCAGCGCCCGCCCCGGCGCCAGCGACCAGGCCATGCGCACCTGGGATCACAAGGTCCAGCTCGTTGCCGAGAGCGTGGAGCAGCTGGCCGACGCGCTGCGGACCGAATTCCCCGCATTCGCCGAGGCACACCTGCAGCCTGTCATGTAGCCTTGGCAGCTACACCGGGGGGGGCGATAATCTCAACATGCATGGACCCGGCGTTTTACGATGATGCGAAACTCGATTTTCCTTTTTTTTTTTTTTCTTTCTTTTTGGCACCGTCTCCAGTCTCAGCGGGATGGCTACCATACCACCTGCAGGTAGTTGATACATAAAAGTGCTTGACTCGGCATCTTGTCATGGGCTTGTAGGGTGACTCGTACTGTACTGTACCAACTGTGCCAATCATAAAATAGACATGCAGACCCATGGTCCGTACACACATTCATTTACTGACATCGGCTGTATTATTACCAGCATCTTCGAGCGTAGCGAGGTCGGGGGTCTGGGGGGTACCCCCAGGAAAAAAAAAAGAAAAAAAAAAAAGAAGAGAAAAAAAAAAAGGAAAGGAGAAAAAAAAAGAAAAAAATAGAGAAAAAAAAAAAGGAAAGGAAGAAAAGAAAAAAAAAAATAGAGCAAAAAAAAAAGGGTTAAAAGGTAGAACGTACTTTTTCTGGGGGTACCCCCCAGACCCCCGGCCTCGCTTCGCTCGAAGATGTTACAACAAAGGTGTAATCGGGGCTAGTAAATGAGTTTGTACGGACTCTAGGATATATTCACAAGGTACCTGCCCTCTGAGGCAGTCAAAGTTGCACAACCAAGCATGATACATGGGGGAAAAATACGCAGACGAGTTGTCCTAGGTATCCTTTGTTGTCTGATACCGTCGCACAACGATTGTGTTACTACGCCGACCACAAATATATACAGTCCTTCCGGCTGGTTGTGTCCCGGGACCGCCTAGATTTGGGAGGGGGGGAAGGAAAGGCGATAAAAAAAGAAAAAAAAACAAAAAAAAAGGGAAAATAAAAAGAAAAGGAAAGAGAAAGAGGTAAACATAAAGATGTGTGCACGATCGACTCCACCGACGCCAGACTCGTTTCACACCAAGCTGCTGCTAGATGTACCTGGCAGATGGATACACCTGAGGTATACCCACTCCCTATTTGATCGAGTCCTCCAGTTACTACTGCCTGTCAAATGGGACTCCTAGCGTCAATTATTATTCCCTTTCCAAATCCCCGTGCTGGACCACCACATATTCCTGGTTGATGACCGAGGACGGACCCGCGCATCCACCCTCGCCCTGCTGCGGCTGCCTTTGGGTCTCGCTCTTGATCTTCTCCTTGATGAGGATGTGGACGAGGGCGACGCCAATCCTCTCGCCCATGTTGTCGTAGCCCTGAGCAGTGAAATGGGCAACGTCGTTCCAGTACCGATCTCGGTCGTGGGACGGCATGGTTAAATATCCCATGGCATCATGAAGATCGTAAACATAGCTGGAGACAGGCGGCGCCGTTAGCAAGTAGGTTATTGCACGGGTTGAGGTTGAGGTTGAGGTATCCATATCCATGCATGCATGCATGCCAAAACCAAAGCCCAGGCATCAAAGGGGCGAGTGGACTGACAAATGCTCCCTCTCGTGTGTTTTGATTAAATGGTTTAGCTTGTCGCGCGCCGCATCCAACTGTTCGATCCATTCATCCTGGCCGTCCGGCACGGCGATTTCAGGCACGGTCAAGGCCAGGACCCTAGTGTTGTTGGAAAGCGGGATTTCCCACACATCCTTGAGCGCCTGGAATATATCCTCTGGATCATGACCCCGAGCCAAGTCGCTGTTGGCAGGGAGGAGGGTAGCGGTCAGCGGTCAGCGGTCAGCGGTCAGCGGTCAGCGGTCAGCGGTCAGCGGTCAGTGCGCATTCCAACGCTATGCATGCTTCTTCGAGCCCTCTCCTAGGTGGCGAATCCGGAACAGGTCGGCCAAGCTCGGGGGTTACGAGGCGCAGGTGGGTACGTACTTGGTGCCGCCAAGCACTATGGCCCACTCGAACGGAGGCACCAAGTGCGTGTCTGGTGCTGGTAATGAAGAGGACGGCGCTGAGGACGAAGACGCGGCGGGTGCTCCGTCGGCCGGGACTGTCGCAGCTGACTGTTAGCAAGCAGGCAGGCACCAGGTGGAGGGGCCATACAAGCGGGCAAGATGCCGCTGGGGCATATTATTCCTGCAGCTGCACGGGCGGGAAGGGTGGAAATAAGGGGGAATTGAGGAAGGGCATTGCTGGTGGGGAAGGATTGGTGGTGCACAACGAGAGCACCCGGCAGAGCAGAGCAGCAGAGCAGCAGAGCAGGAGTATGCCGTACATTGACGTCTCATTCTCCTCTCAAAGCCGTTAAGCACGGTGGCGTCAGGCTCGCCGTCGACCTCGGTATGGACCTTGGTATCAGGCATGGCCATCTGCACCATACGGGCCATGCCGTGCGAGTACGAATGCCCCGAGGGCGTGCCGGCCGTCAGCGAGTCGCCGAAGCAGAGGACACGCAGGGTCCGCCGTCCAGGCATGGTCGCAGCCAAGGCGATCACGGGAAGTATTGAGTTGAGCCGAAAATTCCTCGATGCCGTCGACTCCTGGTTGTCCGGCAGGACAACCATCGCATTTCGCCACGGGATAGTCACCGGGTAGCAGTTCACGGCCTGGGATTGAAAGTTGCCGATGACGACACTATATCTTCACCATGACAAATCCGCTGCCCATCCCCGATGAACTCTGGTCCCGGGTGCCGCCTGATGCTCAGGCGGCCATCGCGGCCCTGTTCCTCGCCGTGCAGCAGCGGACTGGCGACCTTGAGGCCCGAGTCAACGACCTCGAAGCACGACTCAAGCTCAACTCCACCAACTCGCACAAGCCACCCTCCTCCGATTTCATCGGTGCCAAGCGGAAGCCGCCCGCCGCGCCCACCGGCAAGAAACGCGGCGGCCAGCCCGGGCGCCGCAAGGCCGATCGCGCCTTGGTCCCCCCCGAGAAGGTCCGCGAGACCTTCATCTGCAAGCCGACCAACTGCCGGAGATGCGGACGCGGGCTGATGGGCCACGACCCCACGCCGCTGATCCATCAGGTCGCCGAGTTGCCCAAGGTCGAGCCGGTCGTGGACGAATACCGGCTCCACCGCCTGGCCTGCCCCGGCTGCGGCACGACGACCTGCGCCACCTTGCCCCCCGGGGTGACCGCCGGCCGCTTCGGGCCGTATCTGCAGGCCGTCCTGACCGTGTTCGCCGGGGCCTATCGGCTGAGCAAGCGGCAGATCCAGCGGCTCTCGGCCGACCTCTTCGGGTTGTCGATCTCCACCGGGATGATCTCCAAGCTGGAGCGACGCAGCGCCGGGGTCTTGGAGGCACCGTACAACGAACTCGCCGTCTCGGTCCACTCCTGCGAGGCGGCGAACATCGACGAGACCTCGTGGCGAGAGGGACGCAAGAAGGCGTGGCTCTGGACCACCGTGACCCGGATCGCCACGGTCTTCACGATCGCCCGGCACCGCTCGGCCGAGGTGGCCAGGGCCTTGCTGGGCAGCGAGCCGAATCAGGTGGTCGGCAGCGATCGTTTCGGCGCCTACCACTGGATCGCGGCGCGGTGGCGGCAGGTCTGCTGGGCCCACACCATCCGAACGCAATCGACAATTCGGCCGGGGGCCTGGCTCCTCCTCGGGTCCGCCTCCCTCCCCGTCGCCCGATCCGGGGGGCCCCTCCGGGCCGGGGCCTGAGGGACTCCCTTCGCCCTGGCCCAGCGGGATGACGTGCCGGATCTCCAGCGAGTCCTCCCCGACTATGACCCTCTCGATCAGCAGCTGCAAGATCCGCTGACGCTCCGCGAAGCTCGCCTCGTCGAGCCGTGATCGCACCCGGCGGCAGAATCCCTTCAGGTCCGACCAGACCGCCTTCGCGGCCTGCCGCTCCGATTGCAGGCGTTGCTCCTGGTCGCGTTGAGTGATCAGGACCAGCCGCCGGCCCTGGATCTGTTCGCGACGGGCCCTCAATTCCTCCAGGTCGATCACCTCGGCCTGGTAGGCGTCGACCAGCCTCTGCTCCTCGCGGCCGAGCCTCTGGAGCTGGGCCTCCCAGCGCTGGGCCGCGACGCGGCCGTCGTCCATCGATTCCGCCAGCCGGGCCAGCTCCTCGAATCGCGACGCCAGCGTCGCCGGGTCGTCGAGCAGGGCCTTGACGTGGCCCCAGACGGCCGCATCGAGCTCCTCGACCTTGGCCGGCGTCTGCGTGCAGCGGCAGGCCCGGTCGCGCATCACCGTGTCCTTGCCGTGGCACTTGTAGTAACGGTGCGCGGCCTGGCCCGGCTTGCCGTACGTCGTGACCCCGAACATCGCCAGGCCGCAGCCGCGGCACGTCAGGAGGCATCGGAGCAGGTATTCGTTGTGCGCGTTGTTCCGGAACGACAGGGCCGCGTTGCGGGCGAGCTGCTCCTTCGCCGCCTGGTGCGTGGCCTCGTCGATCAGGGCCGGGACCCGGATCGGGATCCACTCCTCGCGCGGTTTGGGCTGGCGGCAGGTCGCCGTGCCCGCCCTCGGGCCGGTCGATCGCGGCTTGCGGGGCACGACGAAGGCGTGCCGGTTGACGTAGCCGGTGCCGGTGTAGACCGGGTCGGACAGGATGTGATGGACCACGCAATTCGCCCACAGGCGCTTGCCGCACCGGGGCCGCCACGGGCCGTCGGCGAGCCGCTTGAGGATCTGGCGCACAGTCATCCGCTCGTCGACCAGCCAGCGGTAGAGCATCCTGACCAC
>WXYE02061295.1:0-19794 GCA_011319275.2 Echinosphaeria canescens | reverse complement strand
TAGAGAACAGCGACGTCAATCAGCGAAAATAACGCAGAGCTTTGCTCGACAATCTCTAGCGTTAGCAGCGCCGGAAGAAAGCAGAGTGCAATGCAAATGTCGGCAACATTGTCGCAGGAGCGTGTGAGAAACATCACTCGTGCATCGATCCGTTCGCCGACAGTGAGCGGATCGGAAACACTGCTTCTGCACGCAATACGCCTACCTATGCGTACGTTGGTGTGGAACTTTGCGAAGTCATGTTGAAACTTTGCGAGATCGTTGTGCTGCTGCAAATTCGGAGCGCCGCAATAACCGAAAAACGTCATGAGCAATGCACAGTGCTCACGTACTACTAGACCATCGTTGATGTCCAAGCCGTGCCGAATCAATAGTGGTATTACGAGTCTCATTTGATCTTCGTCTGCTTCATCTGTGAACAGTAAATTGTTGGTCCAACTGTCTACCCAGCGCTGCGCCAACCTGCGCAATGTGCGCAACGAGACGCTGCCTGCCAAGTGTTTGAGCAACACAGCAAGAACTTCAGGCGATGATCTTACTGTATTGTCAAAAATATTCTCGTCAATCACACACTCTGGCACACTTAGAAGCGCGCACAAGACGCGCACCGCACCAGAGTCTATCGCAGACTCGGCCAACGCAGTGACAGATTGCTCTGCAGATTCTTTCAAGTAACGCATCACAAGTGGTGCATCGTCGTATTCAAGAGCAAGCAAAAGACGGTTATATCTGATTGTCGCATTGGTCGGTAACGAAAAAGTCATTAATCTTAATGGGCGGCTTGTCAGCATTGCCGAAACACGTTAAAGAACAGGTGAAAAAACAACAGCGAGCGGTTAAAAGGTTCCTATAAACTGCTGTTAAAGTGCTTTATTTTTGTCACTAGATCCCACTTTTTGTACATTGGCACAAATTGACGCTCATCGCACAGAGCATCGACTATCGCAAGAGTCACTAGAGCCGGCAAATGATGCAGGGCAATTGCGATCGCATACATTTGTCGGATTGAGAGATCAAACACCAAATTGCCCAAGCGCAATCTTTGTGCATGAATCTCTTCTTCGTGATCGGTTTTGTACGCTACCAAACAACAAAGGTTGTTTTTTGGCAGACTGCAATCCATATTGGCGGCCAAGAGAAATTGTAGGAAAATATCGGTGTCGGCTTCGATCTTGACAGGGCCATAAACTTGTTCAGCCGTACAACAAGCACCGCATGCTAGCAAAATAGAAAACGTTCTTGCGCTGACACAACAAACGTGCACGAGTAGATCGTCAATACTGTTTGTTCCGAAATGAGCGCCATGGCGAATCAGAACACGCAAACAATCGTTTTTACCATGCTTTGCCGCCAAATATGCGGCTGTATGTTGAGAATTGTTGAGCGCGTTGAAATTGGCACCGGCCGCCATCAGTTGTTTCAATATAGCACAATAACCATGCTTTGCAGCAATCATAAGCGGAGTATGACCGTGGTCGTCAACAACATCGACCAAACACTTCTCACACGACAACAAAAACGAGCAAATGTCAGTATAGCCGAATGATACGACGATAAGTAATGCGTTGCATGCGTAACCGCGTCTGATGGGAATGTTTATATCGGCACCGTTGGCAACCAAGGCTACAACTTTTTCTCGCCAAAAGGGATATTTTTCTCGCCAAGAGGCACCCCATTTGCCGTGGCACAACGTGTTGTCGAATAGTATCACCAACTCGTCATTGGCTGTATTGCCGCTCCACAGTGAGGAAAATGTATACCAATATTGCAAAAGACTCAGCATTGGTGCGAACAAAAAGCGTGAAAAGTTCACAGGAGTTTAATCGTTAACTCATGCTTGAAATCTTCTGATTGAGTGCAGTGACTTTGCCCATTGCCACCTGCATCTCGGCAAACGCCTTGTCGCGCTCTGCAGAAAGCAAAGCCTTTGCAACGCTCTCTGGCACAGCCATGAATTCCTTGGTGATAATCGACCCATTGGTGACAATCGACCCTGCCATTGAAACTGGCTTGCATTTCACGTGCACAAGCACTTGTTCGACTACGTGATATCCACGGCCAAACACGTTTACAAACTCGCCAGGTTTCGGCAACGAATCAATAGCAACATTGAACAATGTGTGCGGTTCCAGTTCGTCGGCATGAAACAAACGACTGGTGTGCGGTGAAAGACGATAGACCTGGCCAGGATATAAACTGTTGGAACTCTCGATCGTGACGATTTTCGCGACACCTCCAATCAATTTAATTTTTTCCTCATCGCGAACGTTATCGTTAGTTGGCAGTACTTTGATAATTTTCACGAAATCGTCCAATTTGAAACTCATCCTTTTAAACGGCAAACTCGCGACCGACAAGCCAAGAGTCTTTGTCTTGCGGAGCAGTGAAATTTGTATCGGCTCGATCGAGCCAGTGCGGAACGTGGATGATGCGCCCATTGAAATCGAGCGGCTCCCAAAACGCGGCCCATTGCTTTTGGTAGTGTCCGTCGGGCGCACCGAGAATGCCTTGTTCATTGGTCGTCCAGCCGTGCTGCATCAGAACCAGCACACGCTGCAACATTTTCGTTTTGATGCGTCTGTATTCGGCCAATTCCTCTTGCGTCGGTATGTTATTCATTGCGTTTTTTGATTTTTCAGACCGCTGTGAAAATTTGCTGCAAAAATCAACGATGGAATTATAATTCAATCATAAGAGTCAACGTATTTTCAAGAATTTGATGAACTTGATCCGGATGAGTATTGGGATAGACGGTAGAGTAAGCGGCGAGATATTCTTGTATGGCGTTCTTCATGGCTTCTTTCTTGGACAACAGGGCAGCATGAGCGTGCCTCGTTCGCGTAAATGAAATCGCATTATCGATCACAATAATCGGTCCATTGGAAAAAGACTGCTCGACGTTCACTGACAGTGTATCGCCGACGATAACAACAGACGCAGCATACGACGCCACAACCGAACCGGACAATCTCACTTGCCCGACGAAGCAACCCGCTTTGGACGAATAGACCAGTGTATTGCTTCGATACCACAACGTACGACCATTCGTGTGATCAAACGATGTCCAAGCACCGTCACAATGCTTGTGAATCACAACTCCGCCACAACTGCAAAAGTGACCCATAAACACTGTCTCTTGAAAATATTTGATGATTTCATCCGGTGTGGCACAAGGAACGTTTGTTGCACTCATTTTTTTCAAAAAAATAGCAAATTCAAAAACAAATCAAATTGAAAAACAAAATCGAAAATTATTTTTATTTTAAAACATCAACAACTCTTAATAATGTCGAATGATGATGACTTTTGGCGTGCAGATTCGATACTGAAAGCAACAGAATATTCATATACTAATTCGATGCTGCTTGCAACGGAAAGTCTGCGCGTCAAATTTTGGAGCAAGGTTCTGTATCTGATTTTGAGTGCTCGTCGCGCCATGGTGCTCGCAGGTGATGAAAAGAAAAAGAATTCAATTGTGGAACGGTTGGTCGACCTGATGGCGATCTTGAAAATGATGGAAAACGCATCGCCCGAAACCACAGAGGCGCTTGAACCGGTGTTTGGCATCATCAAGTCGACCGGAGCAGCAGAGACGGCAGAAGCATTTGCCGAATTGATCGTTCAATGCGACGGCGAATCTGCGACTGATGTCGATCAATTGCGTGAGCGAGTTGTTACGCTGTGGAATGGCATCATGAAGTTTGTGTTGAGCACGTTTCCGAATGAAACTACTGCACAGGTTGCATGATGATTTTGGATTTTTGTTGTTCGCAATCAATTTAATTTTGTGCAAGAGGTGTTTTTATTCAATAAACCACAAAATAAAAACACAACCCCATGCAGAGCAGCGAAAGTCGCGCACGGGAACAATGGACACTGTATCAGACCGCACTGTTTCGAGTTGGCTTGCTACACCGCGATAAACCCGATCCGGCCGATCTGCAAGCGTGCGCCACACAGGATGTTTCCGGCGCTTTCAAATATTGCACCGCGGATGGCAGAGAGTTTATCTATATCCGAGCACGGAAAGAGTGGCGCGAGATTACTGCGGTGCCTGGTGCAGACATTGATCCAGCCGACCGCGATCGCAGCCGTCAATGGCCTCTATTTAAGCAGCAGTTTCCAGATCTCGACGCAAACGACATGATCAAAATGGATGTGCAACTAAGAAATGCACAAACACGCTACATCAATCGCGTGAATCAAAAAATATATTCTTACGCCTATTCGATTTCCAGATGGATTGAAAAGTGAAAAATGAGTGACAGCGACCAAAAATCATGGGCTGAAATTGCCATTTCAAATCCATTGGACAACAAGCATAGGAACGATTGGTTTGCTACTGCATCACCAAAAATTCAGGCACCACCAGCACCTCTGAAAAAGCAAGTTGCAGCCAAGTCACTGCCCCACTCGCGTGTGCGATACAGCGAAAAGGTTGATTGGGTCGATTACGTCATTTTGTGCGATTCTATTCGAAATACTTTGCATAGACAAATGTTGATTGATGTCGACGATTACACGTACATGTATCCAGACGAGTGGCAGCCGCCGTTTTCACTGATTGTGGGTATTTTGGAGAGACACGGTGAAAACACGCCAAGTGAGACTGAGTTGATCGACGAGATTGATGCTCATCTTGGATTTGCACCGTCGAGCAGAGAGGAGGTGCGGGCGCATTACGAGCAGATTGCAAAAAAGCAAGAAAACGCAAAGAGACGAGAAGAAAACCGGCAACGACGAAATGACAGGCAGAAGAAGCAGGCGACGCAACAAAAGAAGAACAAACACGCCAAAAAGCAGTCGAATCCTTTTGCCGCACTCTGCCTTTATTGATTTTTCAATAAAAAGAACATTTAAACAACAAGAATGATCGATGAGATCGAAGGCGACTTGCTTGATGCTGAGACCGACTACATTATGCAACAATGCAATTGCGTTACGGTGAGATCGCACGGACTCTCGGCAGCAATAAAAGAGCGCTTTCCCAAATGCGCAGTTTATGAAGAGAGGCGTTCCATCGGAACGCGCAATTGCGCTGTGGAAATGGATCAGCCTGTGCCGGGTTCGTTTTCGATCACTGGAAACAAATGTATCAATTTGTTTGCACAGTTTCGGCCAGGCAATACGACAGAAGCATACTTGAAGCGCGCCTACCCGAGCACTGTTTACACTGACAGCAAGGCAGATCGCGAGCGTTGGTTTCGTGATGCGCTGCAAAAGGTTGGAGAGCATTTTTCTGGTCGCAAAGCGGTAATTTCAGTGCCAGATGGCATCGGTTGCGGTCTTGCAGGTGGCGACTGGAAAGCGTACCGTGCGCTGCTGCAAGAGTTTGCCGAGAACAATCCAAACATCACACTGTGCATTGTCAAACTGAAAAAATCAAAGTGATGATTTTAATGAAAGCGAATCACAATACTTTCTTTTTTGTGCAAGTAGTCGTTGCCAGCGAGCATTGCGTACAGATTGCCAGCATTGTCGACGCCAAAAGAGGTGATGCGTTTGTCTTTGCGATCTTTGCCGTCGATCAACCAGTCTGTCGTCTCTGCCAACACTTGCCATTGTCCGCGTGACACTTCACGCAGAGCCCACAGCCGACCGCTGACATAGTCGCCAAAGACATAGAGTGCGTCAAGCGAAGGATGTTGCACCAGGTAGCCGCCAATCACAGCACGTCCCCACTGAGCGCCAGTCGGATATTCGTAGATCGGCGGTACTATTTCTGTGCCCGGCGCAAGAGCGGTAGCATCGACTCCAGTCTTGTGCGTGCCTTCGTAGATGTTCCAGCGCATGTTGGGCACCAATCCGCCATCAGGAATCACATGTTCGATCAGATCGATCGATTCCCGCGTGTGAAATCCGACGTCGCCCAAGAATACGCGACCATTCGCATCGATTGAAAAGCGCCACGCATTGCGCAGGCCGACAGCAACGATCTCTGGTGCACCTTGGTCAGGCTGTGAACCATCTGCTGCATAAGGATTGTCGGGCGGAATAGAGTAGCCTTTGGTGTCGCTCACATCAAGACGAAGCAATTTGCCCTTGAGCGAGTGCACGTTTTGCGCATTCATCAAAGGATCGCCCTGTGGACCGCCATCGCCGACGGTCATGTAGAGACAACCATCCTCTGGTGAAAATTGTAGTGCTCCCGACATGTGAAACGGGTTCTCAGAGTCGATCGAAAGCAATTGCTCTCGGTTGTAAAATTTTTCGCCTTCTTCAACAGTGGCGACATCGTAGCGCTCGAGCACAGTGGCAGGCTTGGTAGTCGATCGCGTGATATAGACTCGGTTGCGATTCGGTTCAAATGCCAGGCCGAGCAGTCCGCGCTCTTCGCCTTGTGCTTTGAGTTTTGGCAAATCTTTGCCGACATCGAGCACAACAGTGCGGTCTTGTGTCGTCGCGTCGATGCGATAAACGATACCGATTTGGTCCCATACAAAGAATGCGTTGACACGCTGCACGATGCCAACGGCGCTGTTGAAATCGCTGAGAAATGTCGACGCGGTGTAAGGAAACGGTTCCTTTTCGGCAAGACCAAGCGTCTGCAGGCGCTCCAAGTGCGCGCTCATACTTGGTGCTATTAAAATAGGAAAGTATCGAATAACGGGTGGAGTAACGGAAAGACGAAATACGTATTATTTTATTATTCTCCTCATTCGCTATCGCTCACTTCCTCGTATGTTTGCGGCAAAACAAATGGCACATCAGGTGAATTGGAGCCTGCATCTGGGCAAACAAAAGTGGAGGTCTCATCAATCTTTTTCTTGACGCCGTTCAGTGTTTGCGAATTGAACACGACTGTCAACACATCACCGTCGATGAACATCTGGACATAGTAGATAGTGTCGCCGTAATCAGCAGTACCAACAAAACCCCGACAAGCGTCGAGATACCCCATCGGACAACCCTCATATACGAGGCGATTCCCACTCTCGTAGTTCACCGTCGCGCTCTCGTATTGGATCTCGATTATTGGCAATTTTGCAGAAATAACGAAGTAGAATAATTCACCAAAGCACGTAGGAATCAATTTGAAACCGCCTTTTTTCAGATAGGCAATAATCTGTTTCGGCGTTGCAGGCTGTTTTTTTGCTGGTTCCAAACTCATTTTTGACTGATAAATTGTTTTTATCTTTTTTTGCTACATTTTATCTCAATCATCCTCTGCCAACTGTTCGATCCATGCCTCGATCTCGGCAATATGTTGCAGAGTGAGACCGTGTCCATGATGTATTTTGCAAGGCACAATCAAATGCTTGGAAAATAGACGCTGGACGTTTTTGCGCGTCTCGCTCCGAATTGATGGATCCCACTTTGTTTCGTCGTGATCGTCATCAATCCAGATGAGCGGGCGCGCAAAGTCGGCGTTTGTGAGATGCTGCACATCGCCCTTTCCCTTTGGCCACACATTGAAATCGCGCAATCCAATCTGTGGCGCAAGGCGGAAGCGTGCTGTGTCACCCCAGCCGGTCATCCACCAAATGTCGCAACGATCGGCAAGTCGGTTCACCGCTGCGACCACTGCGGGCGAGTACGACTCCTTGAAGCGCTCAACAATAAAGTTGCTATAGCAAGTCACGTCTCTCTCCACATCTGTCAGTAGGTTCTCGTCGCTGCCAAGAATATTGATAACACCGTCAACGTCGAGCCACAGAAGCGGTTTACTGGCGTCCGAAGGCAGCGTTGCAATTGACTCATTTGGTGCTAAACTATACGGGCTATTGGCCATCGGGTAAAACACAGCAAGTATCTTGGGATAGTACTCTGAGCGCTTGTATCCACAGTACATTTCGCGCTCATAGTAGGTTGATGACAATTGCCTGCTCACAGGCCGGCCGTTGGGCGTCGCCGACAGCAATAAATTGTCAGGGCCATGTGAGCAGTTTTTACCGCTGAACAGATCAAAGAGCGACACCAGTTTTGTCAACGCTTCGTCACTGTAGGACGCCAAATGGCGTAGTTGCGAAATCTGTGCAATCAGTGACTTTAGCAGTGCGATACCACTAGAAGACGTATCGGCAACGACAAGCGGATCGCTTTCCCACCACAAGTAGACCTTGTCATCATCGTACAAGCATTCGACCGGTTGTTCTGGTTGGCGCCATGTGGAGTCCAGTGCCTTGCCGCCAATTTCGAGTGGTACCAAGCGCACATAGACTGCACGCTCCAGCAATTCGCCACCGGCCTCGTCTTGATCTTTGAGCGGTGTCGACTCGGCAAAGGCGCGCAAACGCAAATCTTGCAACGACTGTTCGTATTGGGTAAGATTCTCTTTCGCCGATCCATCGTTGTCTTCTTCTCCTGATTTGCTATTCATATTTGTAGACTGTCGGATAGTGTCGTAACTTATGCTGGTGATTCGGCGAGACTTTTTGCTGGTCGCGAAAAAAGTTTTAAACATTGACTTTCCTCTACAATTTTTCACTGTTGTGCAAATAATTCTGCCTAATAATTGTAAACGTCAAAGATGAAACTGTTCAAACACACAGCAAGAGACGATATCATACTGCGTACAGTTCTTGAATCATCACATGCTTGTTGTCACGGCACCACCAAAGCGTCTACCATTCGAAAAATCGTAGCGAAAACATTGCATAGTATCACCGTTTATGCGCAACAGGGCGCGAATATCAACGCAATACGTGACGGACTGTATCCAACAGCGCTGCACTTGTGTGCGTATATTAAAAACGATGCCTTTTGCGAGATATCTGCAAAACTCTTGTCGCTTGGCTGCAGCATGAATGTAATCAACTATGTCAACGAGTTGAACCAAACTGCTCTGCATATTGCAGCCAAGAACGACAATTTTGAAATTGTCAAGCAACTTGTTCTTGCGGGTGCCAAAGTCGACTGTTTCGACGGTGATTGGTTGACTCCGTTGCATTATGCGTCTGGAAGTGCCGCCATGCTTCAGTTTTTGATTACAGTAGGCCACGCTAAAGTCGATTCGAGGATTTTCTCGCGTGAGAGTTGCTACAATTCTCCTGCGTCGATCGCCGTCTTGATAGAAGCCGGCGTAGATGTAAACGGTGATGCCGGTGGGTATGCGCGTGAATTTCCTATTCATTTCGCTGCGCAATCTAGTACCGTGGAGTCGATTGAGTTGCTGTCAGAGGCCGGTGCGGATGTAAACGCGCTTGATTTTAGGCGCAGCACTGCTCTGATGTACGCTGTTAGAGATTGTAAACCCAAGAATGTAATGGCTCTTTTGGCTGCTGGTGCTACTGTTGGCGGATTGAACCGTGATGGCGGCACATTGAGTCACATCGCTGCTGTGAGTTGCAGAGAATGTCTGCTGTTGCTATTGGCCACTGGAATAGTCGATGTCAATGCCAAGAACAGAATGGGTGCTACTCCGGCACAATGGTTGTGTTTTCGCAGTGGCGTTGGGCATCTCGTTCGCACTCCTGGGTTTGCGTTTGAGATCGATCAGCGTTGGGAGTCGAATGCGAATCCGCGTCGCTGCGAGGACAACTTGAAATTGCTCATTGCCGCGGGTGCAGACTGCAGTCGTACACTTTTGTTTGGTAAATCTGTTGTCGATCTACTGAAGCGCAGTCGTAGCAGGCGGTTGGTAGCGTTTGCTCAAACTTGCGAACATGGACAGTTTGACAGGTTGCCATGGTATACAAAGTGTCGTGCAGAGATTGCCAATGCAAAGGATCACTTCGCGTTTAGTTGCATCAACGAGCAAAGCACGACGATTTGCATCGCTTTGCAAGCATTGCAGTTGCCGGCGCTGATTTTGCTTGAAATAATAGACGTGAGTGTCTATCATTCCGATCAAGTTTCAATGTTTAAAAAGTGGAACTTGATCACAGCAATTAAGCACTTCTTAAAGTAAACATTTTACCGATGAGAAAAAGAATGAGTGTGTCAAAGTTTTTTATGAGACTTATCGGTAAATACAACCCGAAAGATGATAGAATATTGCGTTCTGTTGTAGACGCATCGGATTCGTACAGTTCCGATCCATCTGCGATTGAGAAAATTGTGCACGATGTGTTGCGTGATATAGATACGTACGCATCACAAGGAGCAAACGTCGACGCTTCACGTGGTGGATTTCAGCCAAATGCATTGTTTGTTTGTGCGCATGTTGAAAACGATGCCTTCTCTAGAGTGTCTGCAAAACTCTTGTCGCTCGGCTGCGACGTGACTGTGCCAAACTGTTCTGATCAGATTGCACTTCACGTTGCTGCCATGCGTGGTAATTTTGAAATCGTTAAACAACTTGTGTGGGCTGGTTCTTGCGTTGATAGTAGAGACAATTGTTGGCTGACTGCATGTCACCATGCACACAGCCGCGCAGACATTCTCAAGTTTTTAATCACTGTAGGCCACGCCAAGGTCAATCCAACCATGTTTTCAGCGGCGTGCTGCAACTCGCCTGCGTCGGTAGCCGTCTTGATTGAGGCGGGAGTGAATGTCAACGGTTTCGCTGTAGGTCATTACCTTTACCGTATGAATCCATTGCATTTTGCTGCACAATCCAGTAATGGCGCAGAGTCTATCGAATTGCTTGTGAAGGCAGGTGCCGATGTGAACGCTCTTGATGGCAGGCGTAATACCGCGCTGATGTACGCCACTAGCGAATGTAGGTACAAGAATGTAGCGACGTTGTTGGCAGCGGGCGCAACTGCTGGCGTAATGAATAGTTACGGCAGCACTCTCAGTCATATTGCCGCTTTGAGTAGCCGAGAATGTTTGCTGCTACTGCTGGCGGCTGGAATGGTCGATGTTACCGCGGAAAACAGACTAGGTGCTACTCCAGCACAGTGGCTGGCGTCTCGTAGTGCACCGAACTGGTATACATCGCTCAACAAAGGCGCCGTCGATATCAAGAGCAACCTGAAATTGCTTATTGCAGCCGGTGCAGATTGCAAAAGCAGTACACATCTGTTTGGGAAATCTGTGGTCGATTTATTGCGAAGCAGGCATAGCCGAGTGCTGATGTCTTTTGCTCGCACGTGCAAAAGAGCGCAATTTGAAGATTTGCCGTGGTATGCTCGTTGTCGTGCAGAGATCGCCAAGAAAAAGGATCAATTCGCGTTTAATTGCATTAACAAGCCGAGCACCACGATTTGCATTGCGCTGCAAGCATTGCAGTTGCCAGCACTGATTTTGCTCGAAATCATCGACTTGAGCGTTGAGCGGTCAGAGTGCGTTTCGATGTTTCAAAAGTGGAATCTGATAACGGCTTGTAAGCACTTTGACAGGTAATAAACGTGGAAGAAAAAAAAATAATCGTCGCACACGAAAAAATTCGACAAGAATGAGTGTGTGCGCAATGATTCAATTGCCTGTGAATGGCAAAGGCCGCACCGACGGAGCGAGCGATTTTGCAAAGCGTTTCTTGCCTTTTGATGCTCTTTCGGCATTCTTCCCCAGTATTGGCAATACGGTGAATCGCGTACAGGCTCTCGACGCAAGCCACGTTTTTGAACACGTCACGTACAACAGTGATGCGGTGGCGAGCGGCCCGACGATGAGTGGCTTCTTCAATGCTGCTCTATACGCGTTTGCAGAGGAGTTGCCGCTACACATCAAGCCCGATGATGTTTATTTGCACATTCTGCAGCGTGTCGCCGAGCACGTTCGTTTGAACAGCGAGGCGCTGAAGAACAAGTTTACTGCTTCGGCCGAGAAGCAAACGATTGTGATTGAGAATCACGATCTGAAAAAAGGCGATCCGAATGCGCCGTGGCACGAAGTCTTTCCGCAGTTTCGCGCTGCGCTTCGCAGCCACTTGCTCGACGGTGCCGACCCAACGGTGGACTTTTCAGAGACGACGCCGCTCGACGGCGCTTGTCAGACTGTTGCGCTGATGGACATGGTCCAGGCCTATTTCAATTTCGAGTGCGTGACAATGTGCGGCATTCCAGAAATTGCGCTCGGCGGCACAGCAGACGATTGGGCGCTGTTGGAGGAGCGCGTTACGGCGCTGCTGAAGCGTGTCGAGATGGACTGGTGGTTATTGCATGTGCAGCCGATCTTGGCGCACTTTTCCAGTGTGGCGCGCGGCGAGCCGGCCGACAAGCAGTTCTGGAGCACTATGATTCGTCTGCATCCGGCGCACAGTGGCAGCGGTCCGTCGGCCGATGGCTGGATCACCAAACTGTACCCGTACATCGATCGCCGCCACCGAGACGGTTTGGTGAAGAACCAGTTTACCAGTGGAGCGAAGTTGCCGTTTGAGGCGCTGCCGTCTTCGATCGCCAAAGTGCCTTTTGTGTGGCAGTACTTTGAGACGCGCATCGACATGCTCTTTCTGGCCGGTACGGCGGGCGTCAAAGTCGACGCCGTGGGCCGTCTCGCGACAGTTTCGGCATGCGCTGTCGTCTACGACTCGCCGACAGTTCGCAAGGCGTTTGGGACGCCCTATTGGAGCAAATATCGCGTAAAGTGATTGATAAACAATTTGTCTTGATAGATTTTTTTATTTCTCTTTTTGAAGACGAGCAATCTGCGCTCGCGCCTCTTGCAACATACTGCGCTGCTTCTTCAAAGTACTTTGCAGCACGGCAATCTTTTGCTCCGTCTCAATAACGTCGCACTGCAGACCAAGCACACGACGTTGCGTAGCCTCAATGTCATTATCGGCAAAGCACGGCGTGTTGGTGTCGACATTTGTCTCATCGACAACAAATTCAAAGTTGTCGTTGGCATCATCTTCTTCGCTGCTGGATGGCGGTGGCGGCGAAGCACACTGAATCGCCTGCATCAGCGAGTCGTCAATCACTCCACCACTGCCGAAACGACCGTTGAGACCAGTGACACGTCGAAGACGCGGCAGAGCCTCTGGAACGTGCTCTGCAACCCGCTGTTGCACAACGCCCTCGTCTTCTTCGCTATCGTCAGCATGCGTCACAGTAAAGCGACGTTTCGCTCCCTTGGACGACGATCCGCCAGCGGCCACAGCGCTGCGCTTCTTGGCAGCCTTGTTGGCAGCCTTATTGAGCATGCGTCGTTTCTCGCGATCGCGACGCTCCTTCTCTTTCTTCGCGGCCTCTGCTTGCGCCGCCTCCTTTTCGCGGGCCTCCTGTTCAGCCTTTTTCTGCGCGTTTTTTGCGCGACGCTCCTCCTTCGGACCAACTTTATCATCGTTCCATACGTCAAAGCGCTGATCGAGTCCAGCGGCATCAAAGTTGTTCTGCTTCGGCTTGCGCTCCTTTCCACCATGCGGCACCCACTGTTTGCCGTAATCGCGCGGGCGCACACGTTGCAACTGAGCAAGCATAAGCGCGTCGACTTCGCCCTCGAGACCGCGCACGGTTTTGCTTATGTCGTCGCCAGCAGTGTCGCTATTGACGTCCTCGTCGTTGTTGTCATCACTGGGAGGCGGCAGCGACATGTGGCCGCTGTCACCAGCGCTGCCACTCTCGCTAGCGCCAACATTTTCGCTTGCGCTGTCGCTCGCAGGTGCCAAAGAAACAATCGCGCCAATCGAGCGAAGAGCGTGAATATTAAATAGTGCTTGTCGCACGGCAGAGTTGGCGGCAAAGCCGTGCTTTGGCTTCTGGGACGTAGCCCACACAGCATTTCGAATGCGCTGAACAAACTCGTCCGGAACACCAGTTTTGGTGGCGTGCGGCGCGAGACCGAGTGCTTGCAACGCTCGCAATTCTGCGCGCGAATCGACACGTCCGAGGTGCAAGTTCAGCAAGATGATAGCACCATGACCAAATTTCGCCTTGTTCGAATAGTCGGCGCCAGTCTGTCGATCGCATCGGTGCTGCTGCTGCAGCAGAAAGGGCGGCGATACTAGACTGCCATTGACGTACGCCAGAAAGCCATATGGTAGGCCACCGTGGTTGCGAATGCGGACATCGCTAGCGTGAAAGCCGAGACGAACGTCGCAATTGACGCGAACACCGAGCAACTCACGGTCGCCTTCTGTCAAAGGAACTGTGCCAATAGAAAAGCCATCATGGCTAAAACCACTGGCATCGCGGCTCGAGAAAAAGCGCACACCAACGTCGATCTCTTTGCCATTCAAAAAAATCGAGTATGATTGCTCTTGGCCGTCGGCAGCGATTCGCGTGACACGATTACATTTCGCCAGATAGGACCACTGTAGAAAGCGATGCAGACTGCGATACATGCCGAAATTTACAAGCGACTTGATGTACTCGGTTCGCTGCGTAGCGGTCGGCGCGTACTCGTCCTCGGGCACCTTGAGAGCCAAGTACTTTGTGCCACAATGAGCGTTCGAGAGCGCTTGAAAACGCTCTGCCGAAATGCAAACGTCGTCGCAGGTCTGGAATTCCTCAACGATGGGCGCTGCGATGCGAGCCGATTCGATCCAGTCGGTGTCGAGATGCGCAGGTCGACGAATAACCTCGTACGGAACATCCTGGTGCAGATTGGCAACAATAACGACTGTACCGCCACGGCTCGCACGGATGCCTTGAAAGATGCTCTCAAAGCAGCGGTTGACAACTGCAAAAACCGGCGAGCGTGGATCCGATGCCTCTTGACGCGCACGTTCGTAAGTGTATTGAACATTGCACCGTTTGCGCGAAATAGCAGTGTTCACGTCAAATGATTCAGAGGCATTGTAGGGCAGAGCGCGACGCACATCCCTTGGATCAAAGCCAGTCTTGCTGACAAACATCAGCATCAAAGCGCGAGCGTGCGGACTCCACACTGGATTGTGGTGATCGATGCTCACCGTGTTGAGGCCGAGCACACCTTCTTCATCGCCAGCAAATTTTTGCACGGCAGAGAAGCAGAGCGACGACGTTCCATCGGCGCGTGAAAGCGTAGCCAAAAGAAAATCATCGCCAAGCGAGTAGCAGGCGTGCTTGAAGCCTACGCCGTTGCGGCCTGTTGGATTCTCGTTGGCCAATCCTCGAGGCTTCACAGAGCCAAACGTGCTCAACTGCTGCGCGCAATTTGCAGCCCGCATACCGGTACCGTCGTCACTGACCATAAAAAACAGTTGCGCAGTCTTGCTGTTCTCGCAAAACTGGACATCGATGCGCTGTGCGAGCGCATCCTTGCTGTTGTCAACCAACTCTTTGATTGCGCCAAAGGGAAAGCCGAACGACGTCTTGATAGACTCGATATTTTTTGTAGTAATACGTAAGAGGCTGAGTGTAGAATTTTCTTCAGTCATTTTTTGCTTGGATTGTTTTGTTGAAAATTTCAATTTGATTTGCTTTATATTTTTTCTTTTGACAAATATTTTTTATTTTGCGATAACTGAAAAATAACTATATTCTGATGGTTAACTATTGGAATCCATTGCGTGCATGGTCGAATCGCTATTTCAATACTGTCGATCATCAGTTGGCGAATTTGTTATCTCAAGGGTTGCATGGCGGCCGTTGTTGTGATGCTTTGTGGCGAGAAAAAGTTGTTTTATTGGTTGTCAAAGGTGCCAACATTAACATTCCTATTAGATGCGCAAGATACGATTGTTGCGCATCTACTGCATTATATATCGCTGTAAAACACGGCTATGATGACATTTGCATGTTTTTGTTGTCGTTTGATCAGTGTTTGGTCGACGTTGTTGACAATTGCGGTGCTACTCCACTGATTATTTCCGCAAGGCTTGGTCGTTGTACTATACTGGAACAACTGATTGCGGCCGGTGCAAATGTGAACGCGATTGACAAGTCTCAACACACAGCCGCATACGTGGCGGCAATTTATCGTGAATTTCGTTGTTTGCGTACTCTCATACGTCATGGTGCTCACTTTGAGCCAAACACCGAAAAAGATTGTGATTTGCTACTGCATGCTATTACTGCCGACTGCGAAAGCACCTTGTCGATACTGCTCGTCTGTGGCGCAGTTATCGATGCTGGACATTTTCGTGCTGCTTTAAACATGGTCTATAGAGACAATTCTTGTTTATGTTCGCTATTGGCTGCTGATATTAATGACAATATGTCACAAATGCTGCATTTTAAATCTTGGATGCCAACAAGCAGCACAATCGTTCGGCATGAATCGATTGAAAGCTGGCTCGCATCATACAAACAAGAGTATCGACAAGAGATTGATGAAAAGAGGTTGCGCTTGGGCGGTTTGGTGTTTGATTTGTCAATCCGACAAATGTTTTCGATTGCCGTTGCATTGCATCACTTGCCCGCTCTGGTGACTCTTGCAGTAGTTGATGCTGTTTGCGACGCTCGTCAACTTGTGCCAATGTACAAAAAGTGGAACTTGATAACAGCAGTGAAGCACTTTACAGGAGAGATCAATAATGACTGATTTGGCGGCTTGTACCGGTGGATGGCTCGAAGGTATGTAAAATTGCCTGGCAATTTATGTGGCCATTGCATTGAGGAGGCAGTTCGACACTGGTTTCGAAACTGCAATGTGGATTGCGACTGTGAAATGAACAGATATGACGGCTACGACATCGTACGGGAACTTAAACGTTGCACCTTGCTTCAAAGTCGGTTGGCTCAATTGGAACATGAAAACGCTCTATTGCGACAAGAAAACTTGGAATTGAGTAAAAATTTGAGTCGTTCATAAAAACACGCTATTTTTTTTTAGATTCAATTTGATTTCTACATAAAAAACAAATTCTTTGAACTACAACAATTAAAAATGACTTGTTTTCTGCTTGAATCAGTGCAATTAGGCGTGAAAAATTTATTTAGAGGCGATATAATTGTTGCAGAGTCAAAGTCTTTTCGTGTCGGCCTCGCAGTCGATCGAGTGCTTTCTTGGCGCGGTGAAGGCCTACAAAAGACACAGAAATGTGTTGCTGTAAGAATAAAGCCGTTGGTCAGTGTTTACCCTCGCGACGTGTGCGTTGAACTGTTTGCTGACGAAGAAGAGTCTCCGTTTGACGTTTGGTGTGGCGTAAAGCCGCGTATTCTTTTGGACGATTATCCTGACGTTCGTGGCATTCACCAACTACTGAAATGCAAGAAGAAATTGAGTATTGTGATTTCGGACGACAGAGACCGACGACAGACTGTGCGACGCGGACTCGTGTTCAGCAAGGCAGCATGCGCACGCATCAACAACCCACTAGTCACTCTTCCACAAGATGACAACGCTGTGTTTGTAACACTGCGACGAGATATTGCTGATGAGTGCGACAACTGTGATAGCAGCGGAGACAAGAATGGTGCTTTACGTAACTCGTGTTCTTTCGACTTGGCAACATACGGTGGACGTCGCGGTGTCTGGATGCACTGGAGTACGCTTTGCGCCTCATCCGAGGTCTTCAAGGCAATGCGCGGATCGGGCATGGTGGAACAGACCAGTCGCGTTATCGAATTGACTCCGCACAGTCAGTGCGGATTTGACGTTTTGGCAATCTTTTGCATTTTGATGTGCGATCATGCACCCAAAAACTTCTCTTTAGAATCAATGCGCACGATTTTTGAAGTTTCGTTGATTCAGCCTGGTGATGATGATGATAGTGATCGACAACGAACCAAAAGAGCGCGGCTGGCGGCGAATGATGATCAAGACGGCGAATCTACCAGTGCTGTTCAATTGATTGGCGATAAAGATATCGAAAAAGATGTCGACCAAGAAGAAGATGAAGACGCAGCGCACGATAGCGCATACCTGCTACCGAACGAAGTTTATGCTCTTGTCGACTCGTTGCGTCGCAAGCGAATGGCGACACCCTGCGACTGTTGTTGCGACGCATGCGAATCTGTTTATAATAACATTTTCCTAATGTGTGCCGGCTCAGAACTGGAATCGAGTACAATCGATCACGTTTGGTTTCCTGTTTACGAACTGTTGCACCAATATCGCTGTCAGAGCGCACTCGATGCTATCACAGTGCACTTTCTCAAAACGCTGCACACCGCCGTGCTGCTTCGCTATTATGACTTGGCAAATCGTTACTCGATCAGGTTGCTGCAGCAGGCATGCGCTTCTTTCGGCTGGGACGTTGTTGGAAAATACAAGGCAAAGCCGGTGCTGTTGAACGAAGGCGACGGCATACGTTGCGACTGGAGCGACGCGCAACATCTAAAGTTTGCAGAGTTTTTGCGCGTTTCGATTGAAGACGATTGAGGCAGTGTGGTAGTGATCTATAAAATTTTGAGCCTCATGTATATGGATAAATCAAAACGACCCAATGCCTCGCAAAACATCTGCTTCTAAATCAACCTCTGCTGGCGACCGCGGCGTAGTTGGCCGTACTGGCGTGACCAACGAAGGTGGTCGCTTCTACTACCTTGAGCATTCTGGACCGAACGCTGGCCATCTCGTCAGCATACTCAGAGGTGACACCCTGGGAGGTTATCGCGTAGAGAGCGACCGCGTCATTAACCCGAGCAGTATCTCAAAAGACCGTCTTTACTTTGCCAGCGGCAAAACAGGTGAGGAAATCGTCGTTGGATGGTCCAATAAACGCAAGCGTGCCAGCAGCAAGTCGTCTCCCGCAGCAACGCCAAAGACTCGTCGCGTCTCGTCCGGCAAGGCGTCGTCAGCAAAGAAAGCGGCAGTTAAGAAACGTCCATCAAAAGCATCGCCAGCCAAGAAAAAGTCAAGAGCATCGGCATCCAAGAGATAAATAAATCTTTATTTTCAGTCAATCAATTCTTCGTCGATGTCGATCAACTCGACCTTGCGATGTAAAAACTTGCATGGCAAGGCTCTTTCGAACACAAGCCCTAGTGAAAAACACCGTGCTTTCAGTTGCTCGTCGTCCGCGGCGTCCGAATACACAGTGAGCAGATCCTCTTTGTCGCTATCACTTAGTACCAGATGTTGCAATGACATTATACCGTGTGTATCTCGGGTCGCAAACCCTGCATGGCAGCCATCTTCTTTGGTCGGATGTACAAATCCCAAGATATGAAACAGTTCGTGCTGCAAAAGCGACACTGGATCGCGGCAATACGTCTTGTTGAAGAACTTTGGCAGCAGAAAAAGCGAGCCGCTGTACGGTGCATGAAAAGCGCGCGTCAGTATCACACGATTGCCAAAATCTTGCGACTGTCCTTGATATCGCACAGCAATATGCACTTCTTCGTTGCCGCTCGCCTCTGCAAATAAGACATAATCGTTGGTAAACTTGTTCACAGATTTCGTTGCGCGTTGCATCGCCTTGGTAATATATTCGACAACTTTTTGCGGCAGTGGCGCATCGCATGCCTCTTGCATGATTTTCCACCGCAAAACAGTGCCTTTGGCAAAAAAGTGTACTTTTCTCGGCGCAATAGGATGCGTCACCATTCGGTCTGAGCAGCACACTGCCGGCCCGTCTTCTATCTGTGCCGCACGACAATCTGAACTGTGGTTCAGTGTCAACCTCAGTCATCGTTAATGAAAATTGAATGAATCTCAGGCATTGCACTCAACGCTATACTCATTTAAACTTGACATTTCCAGCAAAGATAGATGCCTAGCAACGCCCACGCATTTAATCATTTCCATGGCAAAGCAATTTCCGATTACCATGACAACTCTATGACACTAAGTTGCTATGGCAACTCCAAGTCATTACCATGACAATACCATAACAACACCATGACAATACCAAGTCATTACCATGACAACATCACAGTAACGAATCATAAAGTTGCTTAGTAACCAAATTATCATTGGATTTTATTGGGGAAAGGCTGGATATATTGAGGTTTCCCATGGTGGTTTCTGTTGCAAAAAGTTGCATAATTTCATTTTATGGTGCCTCCATAGTCGCATAGCGACGTCCCAATACCATGCTGCACAACGTTAAACAGATCGAGTCACTGTCGATATGCGCGATGTGATTTTGTAAATTTTTTGCCTGAAAGGTTGCATTATATGCAATGCTATGCACAAAAAATTTACAAAATCACATCG
>WXYE02060274.1:0-19813 GCA_011319275.2 Echinosphaeria canescens | reverse complement strand
CCGCATGTTTCCGAGCGTCATCGAGGTTGTCTCTAACATTATGAACGACAACCCACCCCCATAAGGATCGGTGGGACTCGGCTGCCACTGTCGTGCTTGTTGCAGCCCGGATCTTCACTCGCTTCCCGACCGGCATCAACATTGTGGGCGACCAGCCAGACAAGCCTATTCGCCCGCGCTTTAAGAAGCGGGCGCCCGGTCCCGGTGTCATTGCCCACTGGCCGCCCGAGTACTGGAACCACGTCCTTGCCTTGATCTCTTATTACCTCGGTTGCCGCAAGACCATGGGCACTCGCGTCACACTGTGGCAGCCCCCCAAGTTGCACGTGGGCGTCATTCCCGCTGCCACGGCCGGCGGGCCGGCACAAGACATTGACACGCCGGCTATGCGGGCAACGCGTTTCAAACCTCGAGATTGCGCAGCTCATCCAAGTCGCCTCCGCCTCCGCCTCCGCCTACGCCGAGCCGCTGCACATGGAGTCGCGGGACCTCGCCGAAAACATCCACCAGCTCTGCAGCGTTGTCGACCCCAAGACCACGGAGGCGTTTGTGAAGAATGTCAAGGCCAACATGCTTGCCCGCCGCGAGGACATCGAGGACATGGCAGGCGTCGCCGCTATAGCGGACAAGGACGGACGGCGCTTATGCGGACCCCAACAACGCCGCCAAGCTCAATCCCGTGGTCGCCATCACCGCTGCCACCATGCTTGGGGAGAATGTCACCTCCGTGCTGATCCCGCCCGCCGTCTATCTCGGCCGCATCGTCGGAATGCTTGGTTGGGACCCAAACAACTGGGAGCCGATTGTGTTCAACGGCGAGGGCGCTGGAAAACTCGCATTCAAACACCTACCCTCATCAGCAGGCTGGTATATTTGCTTCCATACTCTTAGATGAATTCCTCCCGCCGTAGCGGTACTAGCGACTCGCAGCTGCAGCGACGAGGGGGAAGTGTTTTCTTCTTTACTAACATGCTTCTTCATCGATACCGGCAACTGCATGGATCTCTTGGACAGCCCCATCCGCGCAGCCATTCTTATTGCGCCAGGAAGTTCCGGCAAGACTCTAGACATGACCATGGTAGCGACCCGTGTGGTGGAGCGTCACTTGGCCAAAGGCGCCGGTAATCCCCAGGAAAAGTACCACCCAAGTGCCATCTTTGTCCCCAGCAGCTTAGTCTCGCAGTTCTCCGAGGAGTTTCTCAAATTCACGTCCGGCATGTCCGTCTTCTATCGCCCTGCTATCAATCCAGGACCACACCGCTGTTAAGTCCATGGACGAACTCAAGAAGTTGCATCACAGCTTATCGCGCGACTGCTTCAATCATGCCAACGCCCGCGTTGTCGTCATCTATAGCCTCCAATCGACAGCAGTAAAACCGATGACGCGCTATATCTAGTTCGTATATGATAGACCGGGCGCGGACAAGGATGATATGGAGCGGTTTATATTCTGCGTCCCGAAGATAAGTCTATGAAGCAGTACCAGCGGGCTCGAGCGAGAATGGCGCGCCAAAAGTCGAGGGCGCTCCACCGCCGCGTCTTCCAACTCCATCTGGACTAATCAGACGCCGATTCTGTCGGCCTGTTGCCCTCATCGTATCAGGCATGCTAAGAGGCCGCGGCTAAGGTCGACGAGATTAATATTATGGCGGGAAAGATGTTCCGTGAGAGCAAGGTTATTGAGGCCGAGGGGAACGGTGTAGCCGACAAAGAAGTCGCATAAAGAGACATGGCCCTTGACGAGTAAGACGAGGCCCCTTGCCTGCAACTCGGAGACCACCAGTGTCCGGCCTTGCTTGGTAGCGACAGCGTGCGGAGCGAGTATGTATTGGCTGAAAACGACGAAGCCCGCGAGGCAGTCCTCAGCACCGCCGAAGCAGCCAGCCAGCGACAAGGACCAAATCGAAGAAGAAGGGTTCTATATAATACCCGGCGCACATGAGGCTCGCTACTGCAGCGTCGGACTCGAATAAGCGAACTAAGGGCCGCGAGAGGTACTTATTGACCAAAACCCTGCGCCTCGAGGAGGACGACGAGGACGACGACGCGCACCACAGTACCACCACGGCCGACGAAGCTCAACTCGTTCGCTATACCCATACCCCAACGCACCTCCTCATCCTACACATGCCTAAGACAATCGACTGCTGTATGCTGTTCGCCACGGCTACGCCATTCCATGACAGGATCGAAGGCCACGCCTGACAGCGACGCGGTCAACGACCATTTCGTAGGCATCTTCGACGACAGCACGGCTGACGAGCGCCAGGCCCGCGACATACAGCGCTTCCGCGACTTCTTTAACGCTCCCTCCTACGACAGCGACGACGGCATCGTGCGCCCCGGTGAGACGCCCATGCCGAGCAAGTACCGGATCATCAAGGTCTTGCACCCCGATTCGTCCTATACCTTCGCCTATAACAAGCACGACTATTACGGTGTGTACCGGATGGTTTGTGTCTTCTCTTCTGATCCAGGTCGCCGCCTGGTATGGTAGAACACCGTGTCGTTTCAGGTCCTTGTATGCCAACGATTCTGCTTTATTAAAGTCTCTTTTCGAGCGAAGCGAGGTCGGGGGTCTGGGGGGAACCCCCAGGAAAAAAAAAAAGAAAAAAGGTTCAAAGCTAAAGCGGCCTTTTCCTGGGGGTACCCCCCAGACCCCCGGCCTCGCTTCGCTCGATGGGAACGACCTCGTCCAGGCCGAGGGCTTCGAGGTGAAGGGATTGTGGCTAAAAGCCAAGACGGCGCTCACAGTGGCGAGGAAGAGCTGGAAATGGGCCGACAGCTTGCCGTGGCGGTCGAGCGTCGAGGACAGCCGGGCGGCCAGGGTGGACTTGGACGCGCGGGCGAGGCGTACCTCGAGCGACTGCGAGGCAGGAGCGGGAATCAGGATGGTCGGAGGTGTGAGGAATGGGCCGCCGGCGCGGCAGGACGACAAGGGGCGAGAGCTCCCCGTGAGTACTGAAGAGGTGGAGATGGGCGGCAAACGTCCTGGAGGTGGGTATATAGCAGGAGTTACGCGGCATGTCACGCATGTATCCCGTAGTACGAACGCCCTCGACGTTCTTCGCAAGGGCCTTGCGGAGCTCAATGTTCATATGTATATCCGTTCATAGGGCTGGACCGGACAAAGCATGGGTGCGAACGACCGGGCCAGAAGATGCAGCCACCTACCTGCTTGGATACTCGCCTGCCGGCTCCATGGCAGGCCGACCATGATGAGCAACCCGCAGTCGCGGTGGACGTTCCAGCCCATGCCGATGATGTGGTACGGCGCGACGAGCGCATCGATAGGGCTGCCCTGTGTGTTGAAATCCTCCGTCATGCAAGCACGAGTGCCGGGGGTGACAGAGGAGCATACGTCCAGAAAGCGAACGCCAGCAAGGACCGATGCGCGAACAATCTCACGATCACAGTGAAAAGTTGGCCTCCTTTCTACCCCCGGTAGGTGCAGCTTGGGACGATGTATCAAAAGAAAATCGCGGATGCCAAATATGGGTAGAACAAAAAAGAGCCCCCCCCGTCGCTATAGGAGGGGAGGAGGAAAGGTAATGAAAAAGGCAGGCATCAAGATCGAAGACGCAAAATAAAAAGACTTACCATTGCACGCAAGGCGTCGCGGCCGTTTCGGGCGAGGGGTCGGTACGGTCGAGAAGCGCCTTCCACTCCAGGACAGCGACGAGCAGTCGCTGATCGCTCTGGGCGATCTTGGCGGTGTGCTCGAGGCCGGGTTTGAAAAGTACGCTACGCGCCTCCTCCTTGGCTGTCTTTGTTTCGGCGCGGAGCGCGCTGGCGATAGACGATCCGGCGACGGTGGCGCGCTCGGGTGTGGTGAGCGACAACACCAGGGACGACGTCCTTTGTAACCATGGGGAATTAGCAGCGCGACTCGGTCTGGTTGTCGAGCAGCTACTTGAGATTTCGCGCCGGGGCCATGTCCAGGACCTGGCCGGCGCGGTGGGCGCCCAGGTTCACATTGCCGTCGCGGCTGATGACGGGGCCGGTCTTAACGCTCGGCAAGATGCCGTCTTTGGGGCCGTCCTTGGTCGTGGCGGGGCTTCACGATATTGTCGACGGCGGTGACGTACTGGCTGTGCAGCGTGGTGCCGTCCGGGATGCCGGTCCAGCCCCAGCTGTGGTGGTTCGGCGGGGACATGTCCTTGCCGGGGAAGACGTACTCTCTCTTGGGCAGGTGAGCGGCCGCGGCAAAGGAGGATGCCGTTTGCGCGGTTGACGACGGAGTTCTTGGGCGCTGCCGACCGCCGGGCCTCCTCGGGGCCTTTTACGAGACCCTGCACGACGAGCTCAAGCTTCCCCGGCCAGCCTGTAGGATAAGCTGGCGTCGGACGACACGGAAATGATGGGGACGTTTTATGGCCGCTTTGCGAGAGCCGCATCGACGCTGCCAGCCTCGATAACGTCCGCGGCAAAATCCTCTTGACGTCGCTCGGGGCGCGTGTTCAAAACGCCAGGGCCAAGCTAGGGCTGTCTGGCAAGCCTGGACGACGATGAACGCGCCGCCTTCGAGAAGGAAGCGATGGCATACGATAAGTTCGGGGTGCGCGCGTGCCCGAGCGCGAGCGGCCGTCCAAGGGTGGTGAAGAAAGAGGGTGATGATGACGAAATGTCCAGCAGCGATGATGGCGCCCAGCCGTCGCGCCGCCAAGGCCCCTTCCACCACCCACCGCGAAGGCCAGTCCCCTCAAGCGGAGCGCTCGCTGTCAAATAATCACCTCTTCTTGATCTTCTTTCTCCATTCAAGGGATCGTGGCCGGCGGTGACACGATTGGGAGACTGCAGGTGTGGGGGGGGAGTTGACTGCTAAAATAAATGACACAACCAAGTACCTCGCTGTCAATAATCATCTCTTCTTAATCTTCATCATCCATTCATGGGATCGTCGTCGGCGGTAACACAATTGGGAGACTGTAGGTAGGGGGAGGGATCGACTACTATAAGAGTCACGATAAATGACACAACCACGTAGCTCACTACCGATAATCACCTCCTCATGATCTTCTTCATCCATCAAAGGGACCGTTGTGGGCGGTCAGAGGTCGTACCGAAGGACCTGTTGCCATTATCCGGAGTCTGTGTCATAGCGAACACAAGGGAAGGGGACTTTTCAGTTGCGGATCCGGTTCTTCCCTCCCTCTGATACGAAACGCATCTGTCCTCCCTTTCGCGTTGCTTCATCCTTCCTCTTCGCCCTCCTTGTCATCCGCAGCCATGGCCCTGTTCGCGCAGCCGACAATGTTTGCCAGCGCCAGCTGTCGATCGCTCGCCTTGGTCAAATCCAGCATCTTGCTAGACTCTACGTGCAGGTAGGCCTCCTTGCTGGCGCTCGGCCACTCTTTCATGGCCTGCTTGTAATCACCAGTCATCTCGAAAGATAGGAAGCGTATGTAATGACGTGCTGCGAAGATGATGTAGGCCCTAAAAAAACATGTTTTCGTGTTTGCGCTCACGGTCAGCTTTTGTGGGGCAGGACAAGGACACACAAGCAAGCGCAACAAAAAATCACAACAATTCCTCGGATGAAGACAAGGCTCACGACGCACTTATCGTCCAGCAGATCTCGCGACGGAGTGGAAAGAGCGTCGGCTAGCATCTTGCCCAGGTGCTTGTCGGACATGTGGTTGGCGAGCTTCGTGGCGGCGTCGAGCTTCGTGTCGTCGTCCTCTTCGCCCATCTCGTCCTTGGTCACGATGATGGCCTTCTTCGCTTCGAGGCGCGCAAGCCGCATATGCGGCTTCCAGCTCCCGTTGACCAGCCTGTAGAGGTCCAAGCCGCCGTCGTCAAGGTTCTTGACTGCCATGTTTGCATGGGACGGCCCCGTGGGCACGCCTGCTGTCCCGGTGCCGTTCTTGCGAGGCGAGAAGATGACCTCTTCGGTCTACGGCGCTGCTCCATTGTACCGGATGACCTGCGCGGTAATCATCATCAGGAAGTGGCCAACAAAGTCGATCGTCACTTCCTCGGATGGGTTGATGCTGAGGTGCGCGTCCAGCTCGTCCCAGATGGAGCTTTGCGACGCCGTCTCGCCAACGCTCTCGGTCTGGACCTCGCGCTTGGTTGGCATTGGCGGAAGCAGGCCCCGTAGGGCTGCCAACAAGGGCCCGAGACTCGGCCCGTATGTGTCGACGATGGCACGTTCCGACCTGGGAGAATTGGGGCGGGGGAAAACAACCAATCAGCTGTGGCTGATTGATGGACAGATCTTCAAAGTGATCCCTGCTTGGGAATTTCCGAGAACGGCACAATAACAAGCGCAGCGAGCCACTTACATGCTCACCAGCAGCTCATTGTTGTCGGGCCAGTCCAAGGTAAGCTTTGCCAACTCGGCGGAACTGGCCTCGAGGCTGATTGCTTGCTACTCCACAGGGACCGGTCGGTAGTTGAGCACGTCAGGGCGTGCCGGCGGGACGATTACACGGAAAGCAGCAAGGTGGCTGCCATCGAAAGCCGAGCCCGGAATGATGGCTTTTTTTGCCGTGATGTTGCTCCAGAGCTTGGTCTGGGCGTCGTCATGTTCCTTGCCATGGCACGACATTTTGGCGAGAAGGCTTGTTCGGTGGATGCTGAATGGTGTGGTGTAAAATGCCAGAATTGTTTTGTTGATTGAAGATTTGGAAGAAGATGAGTACTGTTGAATTGATAATTGCCCAGCAACGTTGCCGGCACTGTTGCCGGCACTGTTGCCGGCACTGTTGCCGGCACTGTTGCCGGCACTGTTGCCGACACTTGTTGCCTACTGCCAGATGTGCCGGTAGTAATTGCTTCCTTCGGTTGCCAGTCGCGTCGCCACGCCTATTTGGCCTATTGACACTGTGTTGCGAATAGCCTTGAATGCATTCAATTGCTTGCGATGACTGTGTTACAAATGCCTTTAATGCCTTCAACTGCTTGCAATACCTGCGTTGCGAATGCCTTCAATGCCTTCAATTGCTCGCAATACCTGTGTTGCGAATGCCTTCAATGCCTACAATTGCTTGTGATGACTGCGTCGCGAATGCCCGCAATACCTTCAGCTGCTTGCGATAACTGCGTTGTGAATGGCTTCGATCGCGTGCCAGTCGCGTCGCTCACGCTTATTGTCGCATATCCCCACATTTCTTCGCTTATTTACCTTTCTCCAATTACCTCGGTAACAAGCATAGTCAATAACTATTGACAAGGCTTTGTCAAACCTTCTGTACGTACGTACGGTATTGACACGGTGGTCAGAATCACTCATCAACTGCGTTGTAGATGGTAATTCCATTGATTGATTCGTGGTGTGGAAGACTGCCCGAACGTTGCGACTGAAACGTTCTGTGGGAGCTCAACAGCAAGCTCCCACGGCAGAATTCCTACCGCCTTTGCTATCTAATCTCACATAATTGTGGGTCTCACCGTTCCTACAATACCGTTTTTTTATTGAGCCAAATGACCCGCTCAGGACCCCGCGCGGGGATGGTTCAACAGCCAGGATCCGCCCCACAAAGATCAACGGTGTCTGCTTCGACTGCAAGATCATGGGGCCATAATCACCAGCTTTCGTTATAATTATAGCCTTTATCAGCCTCGACCGACAGGAATGTCGTTAAACGCATCTGAAGGCTGTACATTTGGTACCTTCTTCCGACTAGACTTGTGGATTGGCTTGCCAGTTCACATGATTTGAATTGCATTGAGTTGTGCGATTTTTTTTGACCAGGCTCTCTTTTTGAGCCCACGTACGGCGTCGCTGCCGCCCATCCCGTCGCCCGGCGACGGCGCCATTCTTCTACGTAGATCTCTTAGCTTCGAATACACCTTGGTCTGTGGAGGCCGGTGTCGTGGGGACGCACCTTTTGAATAGCTAGCTAATTTAGATCTTGGAGCTTCGCACCAAGCTCTCTTTCTCAGCAAAAAAAAAAAAAAAAAAAAAAAATCAGCCTCGAACTTTTAACTTGAACAGTTTCACCACAACAGCCGAAGTGCCCCACGACACGGTGAAGTGGGACAAGACCTCCGCTATCACCTCCGCCTACGTCTTGACGATGACCTCGATCGGCTGCAACTTCGAGTGGATCATCGAGGACATGGAAGCGGGAGCGCCCGCCTGACAGGGGAGCTCTTTGTGGATCTGGAGACATGGACACCATCGACTCAATACCCAGCAAGGTCGCATTCGGCGGTGGTCTTCCCAGAATGCCGGGGACACGTAGTAGCTTCGCACTTGAAGCTAAAATATAAGATCAAGTCGAGTTACCCCTCTTCCTTCCCAGCGCTGCATCGGAGCCTTCGAATGAAACGCCAATCTGTGCGGGGTTCGGCATTCGTCGAGCCCGATGCCGTATGGGGTATACCCCGCAGCTCGATAAGCCTTATCTTGGCATGATCCTTATCCGTAATCAAATCGTGGGCCATGGTGGGTCCCATCCCAGACGCGTAAACTTTTGGACGCGTAAACGCGTAATTAGTGCATTTTAGATTTGGCAACTATCTTTACACGGTATTTTCACGGGTGTTTTCACGGCGTGCGATCCGTGTCTCACGGAATTTACACGTGCGGAATAGCACCAAAGACCTACTACACAATCGCCCAAGGTCCATTGTCATCATTTGCGGGTCGTTTGATCTTTCCCCTCCTGCCGGTTAAACATCTCCTCCACCGGGTTAAACATCCCCTCCACTGCGTCGTCGAGCATGGTCTGGGCGACAGATGAGATTTCTGCCTGGGTTTCTTCAGTCTCGTCGACGCCTCCGGAACATCACAAAACCCCCAACAAGCGGAAGCGCACAGCCATACCCATGTCCGACGCTCCGTCTACTCCCTCGGGCGGTGGCAGCGACAGAAGAAAGCGTCAGCGGGCCGACGAGGACGACGAGGACGATGACAACGGCGCCAATGCCGGAACTGCCGGTGCCCTTCCCAATGCCTTTGCCGACACCGATGCGACCCCAAGGCCTGCCTTGCCGATTCGACCGCTGTCCCTGCAGAACCCGTCGGACACTGGGAACTCGGCCTCGAGCCAGTCTACAAAATCGAGCCGGTCTCCAAAAAAGCACATGGCTCGACTGGCGAAGCGGGCTGACGGTGTGGAGAGGCGCGCCTTGGCCCGGCCTGAACCCGGATCCGAGCTGCCTCTCCCAAAACCCATCTTTGAGATGCTCGAGACAATGGAAAGCATTTCCCAAGGGATCGGGGTTGTTCCGCGCCGGTTCCAGGTAAGCCCATCCCCCCACCCTTCACGTTTTCCTCTCGGCTGCTGCCTTGGACCGAATCGGTTCAGCCTAGAGAGAGCTTGGAAGCTGACGAGCCACTCATGGCTTGCCATGCATTTGTATACCTAGGAGCTCCTGATTGCTAGATACCAGGAAGACCCGGTGACCACGCCAAAAATACACGACTTCTCTTGGAACGACGACACGACTGCTCTCGATACGACCATCACCCTTGACAGCTTACTTGGCGTGCGGAAGAAGGGGCTCTTCTGCTTCGCCAACAACGTGGATGAGCCGGTCTGGAATCAAAAAGTGCATATGCGGATCCTTGAGCTCGCCATCGGCGATGTGGGCGTTGCCGAGCACCATCTCTTGACCATGATCCCCTGGTATTTATGCCGGCCGGGCCCTCCCTTCCCCCCCTCCCCCCCTCTTTGCCCCGGTACTCCGACAAAAGATGTGGCTGCTGATTTTTGATGCGCTGCCCCCAACCTCCCTCAGCTCAACTACATCGATCGCACACAACTGGCTCACGTCCACCGCCCCCTTCAAGAAAGTCGACTGCTGCCTCGTTGTCGACACAAGCCGTCTGCCTGCCGCTACTCGCACAACGATCCAGGCCCGTATCGACAAGGCAGTCGGCCCCCGGTATAACGGTTCAATCAACCACGTCGAAGGACAGGTTTTCGAGAAGCATCCCATGGCCCTCAGCGTCGAGACGAAGCGCGACGATGCCGGCAACATACAAAGTCATTTCCAGCTGGCTATATGGCTCGCCGCACAGTGGAACTCCCTCGCCCAGCTTTGCGGACACGATCAGCGCAAGCTGGAAGCCCTGCCTTTCCTGCCGGGGCTGTATGTCGTTGGGCACGATTGGCGATGGGTGGCAGCGACAAGAGAGGGACAGAAAACCATATTTTATGCAGACTACCTGATTGGGTCGACAACAGATATCCTCGGCATCTTCAAGGTCATGGCTGGGATCAGGGCGCTTGTGAAGTACATCGAGGATACCTTTTGGCCGTGGTTCCAGCAGAATATATTGCAGACGGCCTAGTTGGTGTACGCACGTGTGCACCCTCATGCCGGTTAGGCATATGGTATTGGCGGGAATCCCGGAGATAATGTCCTCAATGTTTGTCCCATCGGCGCTTCAGGAACGGGGAATACTCGGGGCTCCTCATAGTTCTCGTCCGAGTCCTCCTCTACTACTTGCGATATTGCCCTTCGCTGTGCCGCGAGTGAGCCGACGGATGCCGCTGGACATGGTGATCGTCTAGTTGCCGAGATGGCTCGACTGTGGGCTCGATAAGAGCCTTTATTAGAATCATCATCACCTCTCTCCCCAAGAGGCTGCTCAGGACCATTCTCGGGTAGATGACCTAGTCATACTCCACCACCTGGCCGGTGATTGTGTCGGGTTCCGTCCCCAGGACCTTTTCGATGCTCATCTCCAGCTCGATGATCTCGTTGCTGACGGGTGAAATCCCTCCAGTCGAGTCCAGCCTCGTGTACGAGAGGGCCACCGGATTCATGCAGGCGAAGACGGTCACCACATCCGATTATACTATTACTATAATATCTTCGAGCGAAGCGAGGTCGGGGGTCTGGGGGGTACTCCCAGGAAAAGCCCGCTCTGTCTTTTTACCATTTTTTTTTTTTTTTCCCCTGGGGGTTCCCCCCAGACCCCCCGGCCTCGCTTCGCTCGAAGGTATCAGACATGATATAATCAGGGTTGGTAAATTAGAGTGTATGGATCCTAGGATTTGTGTGTTCTTTTTGTGATTGGCACTATGAGTGAGGAGGCCGTAGTTTTGGTTTTCTTGGGAGCGAAATAATCATATAGTTGGATATCGAGTCGTTTTTCAGCTCGCGGTCTCAGTCGTCATCTTCCTAATCACCGTCATCTACTCGTACTCATCCGGGTCCGTCGGGCGCCAAGGCTTGGTTTGGCTCGAGTTGTTCTTGAATACGGCGAGCTGCCCGGTCTTCTAGTAGCTACTCTACTGACTGGCCTTCTTGAGGGGAGGGGACTTGACCGAGCTGTCTTCTGCTCCCGTTTGTAGTAGTCTGTAGAAGTCAACCGCCTCGTTGTGTACCGCCGTGTGCAGTTTGACGCCGGCAACGGCGCTTTGCTTGTCGGCGACAGTCTTGTTGCCCGCTTTCTTGCCCCCCTTCGCCTTGAACGAGACTGAGAGAGTGAAAGTCACGATGGCGAACAACGAACTACCGTCGAGCATCCTCAGTCGAATTGGAAGGGGGGACAACACACCACCAGACGAGCATGAAGAGCGGCTTTCGGCCATACCCCAAGCTAGCGGGAAGGACTCGGAAGTTATAGACTACGTACGTATGGGAACGAGCCGATAATGATCGCCACTTTTCTGCCTTGGCTTTCAGACGGACGAGGTTACTGGCCTTCGTCCAGACCAACACTTCGTTTCAACCGCCTCATCCCCGGTCTTCATAACGTCAGCAGCCCGAACCGTTACAGATCTCGGACCATCTTCCCCAGCTTGTGCAAAGCATGTTAACATCTTACTACGTATGGCAAAGCAGCAAGTAGAATAGTCGTGATAAGTCGTGGCATTCGACAACCGCCGCCTTCCATGCCATCCACTCGACTGTATGTGTGTGTCGTCTTCGTTATCGAGAATAACAAGCAGCTTCTATCCGCCAGCCAAGTTTACCGACTAGCCAGAAAATGATTTGTCGATGGCTGGCGTGGATGGTAGCTTTTACTAAAAATCGACTATTTGAAGCTAAGGGCTGGCGACGATAATGCCTCTCAGTCTTTCCTTCATCAACTCATATCTTCCCGGCCCCCTCACAACTTCTCCAAAATGGTCACCACCCTCCCACCGCCGCCGCCATATCGTGAGCTAGGAGAAGCAGTAGCTTCACCAATGCCTCCGGTATGTTCTTGTTCATACCACCCCCAGCAAAACAGCGTTGCTTCTGGCCAGTCATTCGATACCAAGCGGCGCCGCCTAAAACATGGTGCAAACCCGATCTGGTACGCCGTTTCTTTTCCTGCCTTTCTCTCTTTTATATTGTGCTCGTATGCCCTCACCACCCGCGTGCTTGCTTGTCTGTCTGCCTTTTGTTCCTAACTAATCGCTTTAGGCCCCGCCTGTATGCCTTCGGGCGCACCATCAAGGACTGCTACCGCCGCCGCCGCCGCCAGAACCGCAAGTCTAACGGAGAGGCCACAGCTATCGAGGCTACCGCCACCGCCACCGCCTCTGCCGCTGCTGCTGCCGTCGCTGATGCCAACATAAGCCTCCGCTTCGCAGCGGAACAATACGCCCACGTTGCGGCCGATGCCGACGCCGAGATGGCCCGCCGCGCTGGGTCAGAGACGTTGCCCGGCGACGCCAAGCGCGCCGCCGACCGCGCCGCCGCCGCCGCCGACAAGGTCGTCTCGGCGGCCCAAGAACTGGCCCGGGCCATCACCGAGCGGAAAGCCATCCGCTCGGCGACAGCTCGCGTCATCGAGGACTCTCGCGCTTCTATGGCACGCCTTGATCCCACGAAGCTCCGGTGGGTTGCCTAGCGATATCGCAGCGCTAACCATGTGTGCGATGGGCTGGCTTCTATTCTAAGTTCGAGCCAGTTGCACAACAAGGGAGCGGGTAGGCCTTGTCGCACTCGGGGTTGCGGGCCCGCTCAGTCATTTAAAAGTGTTTAGTTCAAGACCCGGTATGCTGCGAACCCTGTACCAGCGAGGTGCCGGGCGATAGCAACGTGTTCGAGTCCTTGGTGGCTCATGTTTGGCAATAATGATACGAGGGTGAAAAAAAGGAGCATCGTGAATAAAAGCGACTGGGAATAGAAGCAAAAATTTAGAAGCAAAGATAAAATAATACCAAGACTAGCGCGAGTAATACGAAGGCGAAAATCGTTGCCGAGCTAAAGAGAAAAGGCCCCAGGAGCAACGCCATGACTGTACCCGCGGCGCAGCCATCATGATATAGATTTTATCGACTGACACTATAAACAGTCCCCGCGCAAAGGGATTCTACTTTCCACCGGTTGTTCTTTGATTGCGACATTAGCTGCCATACAAAACCCAGATCCCTATCTGCTGGTAATCCTTCGTGTGAGCATAGCAGCTGGCTCCTTGCTTCTCAAGTACTGCCTCTCGCCGGCCTCGAACATCCGTGACGTGGCGTACGGCCCCCCCAAAAAAAAGGTTGGAAGGCAGAGCTACCTTTTCCTGGGGGCCCCCCCCAGACCCCCGACCTCGCTTCGCTCGAATGAGAAGGGAAGAATTGAGAATACTGGGACAAGGGAGAAGAATGTTGCATTACCTCGCCGGTTAGCTCTCCGAGGGCGGACAGGCAGCGAGACAGAAGGAGGTCGGGGGTCTAGGGGGTACCCACAGAAATAGGTCGCTTTGCCTTTCAACTTTCTTTTATCTGGGGGTGCTCCCCAGACCCCCAACCTCGCTACGCTCGAAGAAATTAGAATAATAATACAATCGCAGTTCATAAAGAAGCATATGCAGACGCTAGGGGAGATGAGAGTGATGTATATTTATTTCATACTCTTTCCTTTGACGCGCGGGGACACGAGCTTCCGCACGACGGCCTTCTAATGACATGGGAAAAAAACCGTCGGGCCAGCTGCATGCTTCGACCTAGTTCCTTTATGCGCAGACACGTCATCCACATCCGCTCTCTGCTTAGCCACCTCCCAAATGCAATGGGCGTGCGTTTCTCTCGGAGATTATTGTTGTGGGAATGGTGAGACCCACAATTCTGTGAGATTAGATAACAAAGGCGGTAGGAATTCTGCCGTGGGAGCTTCCTATTAAGCTCCCACTTGTTAATAATGTTTTGTCGTAACCGAGGGTCCACAGCTTCGTTGTCTACCATAAGTATACTCTGAGCCGTTAATGTATATGCGCTTAAGGCTATAGTGTGGTATCCGACCTGCCGCTCGTATCCAGGGACCGTACCCTATTAGGAGACGGTTCTGTACGATTCAAGCAGTAGATCTTCGATGAGTTGTTATATTCTGTCAACGGGGCGATTTGCCAGTAGGGTTTGGTGTTTTTGCTTATGTAATCAGAGGTCACGTGCCAAGTCGGCCACAACAGGGACCTTGCTCTTAGTCAGAATTTACAATTCTAGTTGTCCAACCACGTGGGGCGACCACAAACTAAGCACTTCCCTTTCTACTAATTACCCCGCTCGCTCCAAAGAGGCTTTCCTGTGGTTGTGTGGCTCATTTGGTACGGGCCCACTTTTATTGAGCGTACTTGTATGGTCCTCTTGAACCCCAATTTACGACAAGAACAAGAAAAAAAGCGGCCCGAAAAAATAAAGAAAAAGAGCAGAAAAGAGAAGGAAAGAAAAATAAAAAGAAAGCGGCCCGAAAGAATAAAAAGAAGAGAAGAGAAAAGAAAAGAGAAGAAAGAGAAAAAGAAAAAAAAGACTCATGAAGAGAACCGGGTAAATGTTCCGCATACGCGTCGTGCATCCCCTCGATCTGGTCGAATCTGCCTCGCGTCACGTCATCGGCCCGCCCCGAGTTTGTGGAATGCGAAGATCGTGGGGAGAAATTGTGGAGAGGGATGAAAAGATGGCGGAGAGGCTCTATCCCAACTCCAGCATAATTACCATCATCAGACAGTCCTCCTGGATCCCTTTTCAACAGCAACACGCCATTTTTGAACCCGCGCCACCGCCTCCCGCCCTTGAGTGGCTGTGCCGCGAGCTAGGACATCCTCAAAGAATGGTGGCAGTCACAAAATAAACATACAATGATTTACTGGCCCCGGATATACTATTGATAAGGTTCCTTCGAGCGAAGCGAGGCCGGGGGTCTGGGGGAAACCCCCAGGAAAAGACCGCTCTGCCTTTCAGCTTTTTTTGTCTTTTACCTGGGAGTTCCCCCCAGACCCCCGGCCTCGCTTCGCTCGAAGATACTAGAGTAACAGTGCAATCGGGGGCAGTAAACTACCGTGTACGGATGCTAGGGGAGATGGGGTCTGAATGTTTACTTTGTGATTGGTATTGTCCATAGTTTGTAGGCCTAGAGCCCGCCGCAAGCCACGGCCGCCTCCAAGCAGAAAATTCGAAGCGAGGCTCACCTGGAGTATCTCTCTCTCTGGGCGTATTCCTACATGGCGTAGTCTTCTGCAACGTCTCAGGCCAGACATACTGACTAGCACAGAACTCTCACTATGCGGATAACAAGGATTTAGTCTGGGAGACGTTGAGCAAAAATTGTTGGGTAGAAGTATGTGATAAGATAGAGAGAAGACCCAGGTGCATGCAGACACACAATCTCGATTCAAAATACCAATATCTGCTGAGCGAAGTTCGCCTAGTTCTAAGTCTCCCTCAATCCACAAACGACACTTCCACCTTTCTCTTCCAGCCAACAGACTTGGAAACCTCTTTGATCTTGCGTTCAACCCCAGCCAATATTCAAGCAGCTGGCACTACCGTCTGACCATCGCTAATCACACCATTCTTTCCATTGTCTGACACCATCCATCTTTCCTCTTGCCCCCGAATTGTTCCGGTACGTCCTTATCCCGTCTCCAGAACCCATTGAGCCGCACGGAGCCATAGCTGGTCAGCGCGTTCATACAAAAGCAACCCATTCCACAGCCCGTCATGGCCAGCCCAGAGCCTTTCGCCGCAGGCCCGTCTCCCTCCTCGCCGAGCCCATCGTTGCAGGCGTTCATAAATGCATCGCTGCCTCGCCTGCGTGGGTCGACATGGACCCCAGCAACCTCGCTCATGGCCAGCATCGAGGCCGACGAGGAAGACAACACGTCACCGCCTCGCTCGGGCGACAGCAGCCCCGCATCGTCCGCCACCCTCCGCGCCGCCTCTCCCACAGATCTCGAAGAAGAGGGGGAGTCGGACGAGGAAGCCGCCACAGATGAAGCACAAGACCAGACGATCCGGGGAAGGCGCGAGAAACGAAAGCGCGCCGCCACATGGACGCCTGAGCTCGGCATGCGTCCCGGCGCTGATGACCAGGCCGACGACGACGACGATGGGGATGGGGAGCACGAGCACGCGCGCCAGCACAACAACGGCGGGGGGCCGTTTAAGAGGCAGAGGCAGAAGCAGAGGCAGAGGCAGAGGCGGCGGCATGACCCGTTCAACAGCACGCCGCGCCCGGATGCGCCCGCGTTTATGGAATTTATGCGGTCCCGGTGGCCACAGCTGCAGCAGGACCTGCTCGAGCAACCCCAACCGAGGGCGCCCATGGGGGAGGAGGAATCTCAGCTGCCAACGTGGCATCGGAGCCTGGTCAGGATGTTTTTCGACACGACGCCCAGAAGGGAGGAATTGGTGCTGGCCCCGGGGCTGCCCACGTGGGACGAGTTTATGCAGTCCCAGCAGCAGCGGTTGAAGCAGCAGTCAGCGGGGACCAAGAACTCGACTCCTCAAGGCCTCGCGGATGACGAGAGCGATCTCTAGGATGGTATGGCCTGCTGCCACCCCACCACCAGAGAGGAGCTCAAAAGCGTGGAAAGAAGGGGGGGGGGGGGCGAGGAGGGACGAGGCAGACATTATCGGCTACGCTGCTAACCAAGGTTACCCATCACACACGTCCCGGGTCTTTGCCGCCGTTTGCGCTCAGCGTTCCGGTCTGACGTTGGTTGGATGGGGCAGTTCCGATGTCTCCAGACAGCGAAGGACAGACTGACTCTTGTTGAGACATGCTTAACCAGCAGAAACCTTGCGCTTCTCCGTCGATTTCTTCGCCGATATACCGAAGCTGGAGCGGCCAGGGCACTTTATAGATATCGGTACGCAATCGAATCTCTCGAGGTCACACCATCCGACCAGGCATGTATTCAGCACCTGTGTATGGGGCCAATGGACAGACGTGGACGATGCCGAGAGCATCCCCAGACAAATACGGGGACACCCAAGTTTCGCCAACCACGAGCATCCCACCAAGCCTGCCTTCTCCTATCCAAAAAGCAATACAACCAAGCCGGCAACGAGTTACCTCCATCGCTCGACATCCCGCTCCAACAAACAGTTTTTCCAGCATGTCAAAGTTTTGAGTCCGGTGCCAATATCCAGGCAGCGTCTGTCCAGGCTCGCCTGGGTGAACAGGGTGCTCGCCCACGCAAACCGCGTCGGAAAACATGCCGACAAGCAGGTCTGGGGCGGTCGGGTGGCGGAAGGTCGTGCTCGTCTGCGGCAGATCAGAAGGCTGGTGAGGCCGTCGGGCCGGTCCTTCTGGTGGTTATGGATGAATGACAGGCAGGGGCGGAGAAAACATCCTTGAATAAGAGAATCTGTCGAAGCTGCGCGATACTGATACGTACATTTAAGCTTGGTAGTTGAGTCTTGTGATCTTTTTCAGTCCCACACAAACTAGCTAGCTACCTCACTAATTAAACCAATAACTGGTTGCCTTTTCTCCAAGACACAACCATTGCCATTACCTTGGCAAGCGAGGTACAGCGCCAATGACAAAATAAAGATGAAAGATCCGTACATGCCGATTTACTAACCCCGACTCTACCATTACTCCTATATACCTTCGAGCGAAGCGAGGCCGGGGGTCTGGGGGGAACCCCCAGGAAAAGACCGCGCTGCCTTTCAACCTTTTTTTTTTTCTTTTTCCTGGGGGTTCCCCCCAGACCCCCGAGCTCGCTTCGCTCGAAGATACTGCAATAATTATAGTCGGGGGTAGTAAACATGCGGTGCACGAACCCTTGGATCTGCATCTTTATTCTGTAGTTAGCACTTCAGGTCAGGAAGCTCAATGGGAGCCACAATCTTGGCGGTCTCCCCATCGAACATGATCAGGATGACAGGGAATATACAACACAGGTTCAATTGGCATTCCTGCTGGTCTTCTGCCTTTTTCCGGGCTCTGCCACACGGCATCATGCGTGCATCTTCCGGCCGCCATTCCCCTCACGTCACTGCTTGTTTTTGCGACAGTCCGCTTCATCTGTACTACACCGCCATCCGCACTGGGCTCTAGCCGACGAGGATGTCCCTTTGTTTTCATCCCACCGATTGCGGACGTTTGCTGGTGGACTGGGGAAGGGAGGGGAAGGCTGACCTGTTGGGGGCGTTGGGGTGTCGTGGCTTGGGTGGGAACAGCTCAGCGGCAGGCGCGCCGAAAAATCGCGATGGAAGCATCATCGGCAGGAGCAATGCCCCGGACAGCCACATCCCCATCAGGCACAATGGTGATTCGGGGGGTGGAGGGACGGAGGGACAGAGGGACGGAGGGATAGAGGGATGGAGGGACGGAGGGATGGAGGGATGGAGGGATGGAGGGATGGAGGGATGGAGGGATGGATGGAAAGGTCAACGACATGTATACCCGCAGCCTACTTCTCTCCTTACATTTGAATTATGTCCCCCTCCCCTTCCTTCCTCCTCACATCTCCGCCCTACGTCTCACCGCTCCATGCCCGTCAGAGGTCTACAGCAAGCAAGCAGCGCCACTTGGCAGCTACCATTCAATGGCGTCAAAGGCCGCCGGATCGGCCTCGCGGGCAAGGACGAGCTCCCTGGCCAGCGCCTCTAGGCCCTTGGCCGGCAGGTGCTCGCCCCGCTCGGCGAAGGCGCGCGCCGCGTACATGGCCGGGTTCGCCGAGCTCGTGCCGCTGGAGTCGACCAGCACAGCCGCGCGGTCGATGTCGACGCGCGCGTCCGACCCGCGGCCCCGCACTCTGACGAAGAAGCCCGCGTCGCGCAGCATGCGCATGCCCGCCTCTGCGCAGGACCTGGCCGACGACGATGATGATGATGATGATGATGATGAGGACGAGGACGAGGAGCGCTCGTGTCTCGAGATGGCCAGGTTGAGGAGCGAGTTTCCCAGGGGGCTGCAGCCGGGGCGGGGGAGGCGGTCGTACAGCTCGTCGGGATACGTGGCGTGCAGGGCCCCGAGCAGGCGCTCGCCCTCCGCGGCCAGACGTGCCAGGGTCTGCAGCGGAGACCTGCTCGACGCGGCCAGCGCGGACATGTTGAAGCGGGACGCCGCCTCAATCAGCTCGGCCCGGGCGGCGACGAGCTGGTCTGGCACGGCCGCGTCGGCCGCGCACAACGGGCAGGCGCAATCAAAGCCCCAGCCCTCCCTGAGGGCGGCAAGCCGGTTCGAGAAGGGCTCGAAGGTGGGCATGTACGAGATGAAGAGCTGCTCGCCGCGCGTGATGGGGACCGTGGCGCGCACGACCACCATGTCGCCGAGCTTCATCGCAGGGCTGCAGTTCGGGACGCACGAGTGGTTCATGTACGACATCCTCAGCCACAGACCCCAGCTCCCCATGGGGAGCTTTTTCTTGTAATAGCTGAGTGCGTCGCCAGTGAGGAGCATGCGAGGATCGCCGACCCCAAAAGCCCAGCCGTTCAACTTGGAGATGGCGCGGACCCGGAAGGCATCCACCGCCACCGTGCCGTCTTCAAGGACCGTGACCATGTTTCTGTCGCCTCGCTCTTCCGACTCCCCCTCCTCCGTTTTGGCCTCGAGCGCAAAGTACTTGTGGGCGAGACTCGGGTTGTGCAGAAGCTTTGCGATGATGCTGAGCTGGCTGGATTCGATCGTATCCAGCCCGTCGGCTTCGGCCTGGAAGGTCACAGAAAAGGCCTTTTCGACCAGGACCACCTCT
>WXYE02059230.1:0-19819 GCA_011319275.2 Echinosphaeria canescens | reverse complement strand
TACGGAGGTCTCTGATGATGTTGGCGTCGGGAGTGGTGCGAGCGAACGTTCTCGCCGGGCCGTGTGCCTGGCGAGTGATCTGTGCTCGCATGGTGATATCAGGCATTGGTTTTCTGCTTCCCCTTGCGCGCCACGACTCATGGCCTGGAAAAAGGCTTTATGGCTCCCGTCCGGTTTGGCGGCGTAACTGCTCCGTTTTCGGGCTTCCATTCGGGCTTCCATTTTTTCTGAAGCCTCGCTCGGTGCTGGCATGTGTCAAGCCATGCGAGCCCCGGCACTCGGCATTCGCCCGTCATCATGACCTTGTTGTGGCCTGTTGCCGCTGCACGTACGAGCATGTGCGCTCCGCAGTGCAAATGAGATGCGACGTGAAACTGTTCGAGCACGGTGATTTGGGCGGCAGAGACGACGACAAGTGACGAGATCGGTTCGACCTGCACGCTTCCGCTGGGCCTCGTTCCACCAGCCACGGCATTCGATTGATACTCTATCGGGCGCCCGCCTCGTGGATCCCAAGCAGCCTTTATTCCCGTAGTGGTAATACTTGGCCGCTGGTACCTGTAGCCGAGCGTCGATTGATACGGATGCGGACGATGAAAACCCACGGGCTGAGTTCCTGTCATGTCGACAAGAGTTCCACACCTCCTTGGGCTTCGTCCCCGATATCGTACATGCTTGTACATCTTAGCTGCACGAACTGTAGAGCCCTGTGATTTTCCCGAGGCTCCGGCCCCCCCCTCCCCCCCCCCCCCCCTCTCTCTCTCCCTCCCACTCTCCATCAACCTCGACCTCCTTCTTGAGCCTCCCTCCCTCCGCCGACCGTCCTCCGCCCATCGAGACCACACCCACCAAGCAGCACCTTCTCTTCAGCGCCTCCGGTGCATCTCCACCGACCATGGCTCCCGCCGCCGTCTCACGTATGCCATTGGGGCCCGCTCGGGACGACATCGATCACACGTCAGTTCTTTTGCGCACATCCCTCCTTGCCTGTCATCCGAACCCCCCCTCCCCCTCCCTCCCTCCCCCCCGCAGATGTTGGCAGGAGGGAGGAGAAGACCGAAGGCCAACGAACCTCGACGCCCCATCCGTGATGCGCAGTCTCAGACTAACTCTTTTCTTTCTTTCTAATCCCGCAGATGGCTGTTTTTGCAGGACGGCATCAACAGAATAATGACCAACCTACAGAGCGGCATCAACATGGACATGGTGAGTCGCGCGCTCGTTCCAGTCTTGCCAGTAGCCCCTTGGCTCTATGCTCGCCCTTGGATTAAGCGCAGATCACTGATCCTTTTTTCGTGCCCCGCAGTATATGGGCGTCTACACGTGAGTGTCGCAGCGTTTGATATATTGATATATATATGTCTTTTCGTTCGAGCCCACCGTCCTGACAAGCGGGCTCTTAGTGCGGTCCATAACTTCTGCACCTCCCAGAAGCACGCCGGCTTCAGTCTCACGTCACACATCAACATCAACACAGGTTCGCATAGAGGAGGTATGTGAACGCGCCTGAGCTCGCCCGCCAAGTGTGCACCAAGACTGACATACAGGATAATCAATCCGGCTTAACCTGGCAGCGCACCTGCTTGGCGAAGATCTGTACAAAAAACTCACCGAATATCTGAGCTCTCATCTGGCCCAGCTCGACAACGCGTCCAGGAGCCACACCGATGAAGCGCTGCTCAACTTCTACATCCGCGAATGGGTCCGGTACACTGATGCGGCGAAATACATCCACCATCTCTTCCGGTACCTCAACCGCCACTGGGTGAAGCGCGAAATGGATGAGGGCAAAAAATCGGTCTATGATGTCTACACGCTCCACTTGGTGCAGTGGCGGGAGGTTTTCTTCCTTCCCGTCTCGGGCAAGGTGATGGACGCGGTCTTGAAGCTTGTCGAACGCCAGCGGAACGGCGAAACCATCGAGCACGGCCAGATCAAGCAGGTCGTTGAATCGTTCGTCTCTCTTGGCTTGGACGAGGGCGACCCGTCCAAGACGACGCTCGATATCTATCGCTATAATTTTGAGCGTCCCTTCCTGGAGGCTACCCGGGCCTTCTACCAGAAGGAAAGCAAGCAATTCGTGGCTGAGAATAGCGTGGTCGAGTATATGAAGAAGGCTGCTGTTCGGCTGGAGGAGGAGGAGGAGCGAATCAAGATGTACCTGCATCCCGACATCGCCATTCCGTTGAAGAAGACATGCAACCAGGTCTTGATTGCAGAGCACTCGAACCTCCTTCGCGACGAGTTCCAGGTCCTGCTCGACAACGACCGCGAAGAGGACATGGCCCGGATGTACAACCTGCTCGCGCGCATACCCGACGGCTTGGACCCGCTGCGCACCAAATTCGAGGCACACGTGAGGAAAGCAGGCTTGGCAGCGGTCGCTAAGGTAGCGTCGGATGCCGACAAGCTCGAGCCAAAGGTGTACGTGGACGCACTGCTCGAGATCCACACTCAGTACCAGGGACTGGTCAAGCGCGCCTTCAACGAGGAACCCGAGTTCACCCGCTCCCTCGACAACGCCTGCAGGGAATTTGTGAACCGGAACGACGTGTGCAAGGCCGGGTCGAATAAATCACCCGAGCTGCTGGCCAAGTACACGGACGTGCTCCTCCGGAAGAGCAGCACCGGCATGGAGGAGGGCGATCTGGAGAACACGCTGACACAGATAATGACTGTGTTCAAGTACATTGACGACAAGGATGTGTTCCAAAAGTTCTACTCGCGCATGCTGGCCCGCCGTTTGGTCCACAGCAACTCGTCATCCGACGATGCCGAGACAAGCATGATCAGCAAGCTGAAGGAGGCGTGCGGCTTCGAGTATACCAACAAGCTGCAGCGCATGTTCCAGGACATGCAGATCTCCAAGGACCTCAACTCCAGCTTCAAGGAGCACATACAGACCATCGGCGCCAAGGGGCTCGACTCGCAGTACTCGATCCTCGGCACCGGCTTCTGGCCCCTCACCGCGCCTGGCACCACCTTCAACCCCCCAGCCGAGGTCCAGGAAGACTGTGAACGGTTTCTGCGCTTCTACAAGAACAAGCACGAGGGGAGAAAACTCACGTGGCTGTGGCAGCTTTGCAAGGGCGAAGTCAAGACGACGTATGCCAAGAACGGGAAGACGCCGTACACGTTCCAAGTGTCCATCTACCAGATGGCCATCCTCCTGCTGTTCAACGACAGGGACAGCAACACCTACGAGGACCTGGCCGAGGCCACCCAGCTCAACGGCGAGGCGCTTGATCCATCACTGGCCATCCTTATCAAGGCGAAGGTGTTGGCATCGAGCCAGGCCGACAAGATCGGTCCAGGTGCGACGTACTCGCTCAATTGCGAATTCAAGAACAAGAAGACTCGCATCAATCTCAACGTCGGCATGAAGTCGGAATCGAAGCAGGAAGAGGCCGAGACGAACAAGACGATTGAGGAAGATCGGAAATTGCTTATCCAGGTAAGAAAAGACCAAAGCCGCAAGTTGATGTGTGAGAGAGTGCTTGGAAAGAAAGTCAGCGTTACTAACTCGACTTTCCTTTACCACAGTCGGCCATCGTGCGTATCATGAAGGCCCGCAAGAAGATGAAGCACCAACAACTCGTCAGTGAAACAATCAACCAGATTCGCCAGCGCTTCGTGCCCAAGATTGGCGACATCAAGAAGTGCATCGAGATCCTGCTAGACAAGGAGTATCTCGAGCGCCTCGACGATGACAACCTCGGCTATCTTGCATGATTGGCCCTGGTCTAGCAATGAGGCACGACGAAGGGCAGGGGAGGGGAGGGGGGGAAGGGAGGGGAGTCTTAGAGGAGCGGATAGTGGACAGCCATACCGATTGATGCCCCCTTCGAACCTGCGCCTTTGCTACAGGGCTTGACGGGGATAGCCTTCATGCTTTTATGGTTTCGCTGCATTTTTTCTTATCTGGAATAGCCTGTACAAATAAAGGAGTCGAGTTGCCTTCACTGCCAGCATCCAAACAACACGGGAGGGCTTTCGTCGCTGACCTTGGTAGGTAAGTACCTATCGCACTAGATGGTCGCCGCACGTCTCTTGGCTCTTCTCATGGGACGAATGGAGTTTGTTTGTGCGGGAACCCGTTCATGATACTCGCGAGAGGAGCAAAAAAGGGTAACTGGGGGAGGAGAGAACAGGGGCCGGGCTGATAAATAGGGAGGGGGGGGGTTTCCTCTTCTTTTTTTCCTCCGTCTTTTGGTGGTTTGAATTCTCTCCATTTTCCATGTTCCATTTTCCATTTTCTTTTTTTCCTCGTCTTTTTTTTATCAAATCTCTAAATCCTGCTCGCGCCCGGGATTTCCTAGCATTCCTTCTAGAAAAATGCATCCATGGCACCGCTGGGAGGGGGATGGGGGGGGAGGGGGGGAGGGGGAATGCGAGGAAATACAGCGAGCCAAAGATTTACATAAGTGGGCACTTGTGTTGAGGCATGAGACAAGATGGTTGGTATGACATGTTATTTTTTCTTCTTCTGCTCTATACTGCCGAGTCTCTGGAGGGAAAGCGTACTTGAGGGGAGAAGAGAGGGGAGAGGGGAGAGAAAGAGAGGCAGTGAACTTGATAGCGGCTACAGCGAGCGTATGATGAGTACAGGTACTGTGCCAGTCACAAAAATAACCATGAAGATCCTATGATCCTTACTGGCTCATTTACTACAGTGGCCCAGATTATATTGTTCGAGCGAAGCGAGGTCGGGGGTCTGGGGGGAACCCCCAGGAAAAAAACAGGTTTAAGTATAGAGCGACCTTTTTCTGGGGGTACCCCCCAGACCCCCAACCTTGCTTCGCTCGAAGAGACTATAATACTGTACGTATTGCTCTCGCGTCGCGTATCCACCTGCAGTCAGCTCTATGTGGTCTCTTGGCTGTTCTCCGGGCCAGTCAATGGTGGTAGCAGCCTCAGCTTGCGTTTCTTATCCCCTTGCCTTCTTTTCCTCTACGAGTGACTTGCAAGAAAGGGAGGGAGGGAGGAAGGGGGGGAGGGAGGAAGGGGGGGAGGGAGGGAGACTCGGGCTTGGGTCAACGAGTAAAAAAATCAAGAGCAGTTAAGTAAAGCTAGCCGAGGAGGGCTGGTTTGATATTGAGCACCATTCAATTCAACCCATCAGCCTGCCATGCATGGCCTAAGACTTTGCAGCAATCATAGAACCGTTGGTTCTCGTTCAATTGGCCCATCAAGGCAAGGAACCTTTGCCGGATGCTTAGTTTGGCTGGCGCTTGAGTGGGCTATGAACAGCGGCTGCTTCTCTTCCCATTCGAGCGTCCCCGATGGAAGTCACTCAGGCTTTATATTATCATCTCGGGACACGACGGTTTTGAAGAGGGAGCCAATAACTCTGTCCCTGGGCCAGCCCCTGCTTCATCCCCTTTCTGCTCAGCAGCACCACTAACACCATGTGCGTGGTCATCGCCGCCACCGCTACCACTATTGCTGCTGCTGCTTTTGTTCTCGTCCTTGCTTGCGTGGGCTTTGTCCTGTGCCGCCTGTCTCGCTGTCTGCCGTGCATCTGTGATGAGGTCAGCGAACGACGACTCGTTCTTGGCCATCCAGCCCACGCTGTCAAAGTCCTTTTCTCGAATCTGGGGTGTCGTACTGCTGCTGCTGCTGCTGCCGCCGCCGCCGACCCCCCCGCTTGCTCCTCCCAGCCCCATTGTCGATAGCTGCCCACCCACTCCTCCCCCTCCACCACCACCACCATTGTTTCTCATGGCCCTCTCCCACTCGTCGAGGTCACGCATTAGCGCGCTCTGGGTCTTGGGCCGGGCCGAATCGCAGTTTGCGTTCCAGAGATTGACCCACTCCTGGTGACGTCGCTCAAGAGTCTGGCGTGTACAGCCTTGGGTTGAAAGCCCCAAGGCATTCATCCTCCTGCGGAGGGAACTGTCGTTGAGCAGCGAGTAGTGGAGGGCCGGGAGCCGCGGAATGTTAGTTTGCTCTTGTTGTAGGAGCTGGTTTGAACGCATGGTCCGGGGTACTGGTCCCGACCGCGATGCTGGTGCTGCAGGTTTCTTAGCTAGGGATGGGGGCGCAGCTAAGCCCCTTTGTGCTATCGCATGGTGGCTAGGTTGGAAGAAGGGCGTTGAAGACTTTTTGGTGGGCCGTTTGATTCCAGGACATGATGTATCCATGTGAGGAGACACCTGTGCCTCTCTCATCCGGCCGTTGCAGATGGGGCATGCCACAAGTCCGTCGTCTTTTTTCCACATTGGTCAGTTTGTCATTGTTCTGATTTATTTCAACGAGGCATGACAAGAAAACAAGAGAGAGAGAAACGAACCTGGGGGACTGGATAATGGCCCGTCACCGGGAATGTATTCCTGGAGCTCCTCACGCATCATGGTCGCCGTGGCCTCTGCAGCTCTCGTCTTGCTAGCCCGGGTCGACATCCTCGTTCTCTTCTCCTCCCCCACGCCATCGCCGGGACTGTCACTAGCCAGATCGACCACTTTTCGCTTCACCGACGATCTTGTTTGCCCGGATGCCGATGACGGCGGGCGGGGTGCAGTCTCATCCACCTCCGTGATCTCTGGCCTAGTCCCGGCTGCCTCGGCTTCCTGGCTCCCCCTTCCCACTGCGCCCATAGTCGCTGCGCCTGTGGCCATGCTCCTAGCGAAGCTCAGCACAGCCTCGCGCGACTGGACAAAGGCGTCAACGGCCTCGCGCAAGGCGCCGTTGACTCGGAGCTTCGACTCCTGGTCGCTCCTCTTGCACAGGGGACACTGGCCGTTGACGGCAAGGCAGCGACGGATGCAGAGCGAGCAGAAGGAGTGGTTGCAGGACGTCAGCACGGGCGAGTTGAGGAGGTCCTTGCAGACATGGCACCGGAACGCCTGTTCGACCGGTGCCAGGGCGGCCAAGGGCGTGCCAAGCCAGTCGCTCGAGTCGGGAATATCGAAGGCGTCCATATTACCTGAGATTCTAACAGGTGGTTGTGACGGTGGTATATTGTTGGCGTTGCTCTGCTGCTCCGTGGGAATCGCGAGTTTGATTACCGTCGCAGCCTTGGGGTTCCCTTTCACTCCCCGCAGTGCAGCCGTTGATTGATGAAGGAGGGCGGCAGTCTTGAGCGTGTCGAGACCGGTTCAGGCGGTGAGGAGGAAGAGAAGAGTTTGAGTGTCGTTACCAGGCAGGAGATTTGTCTTGGGCCTTCTTTCTATAACGATCAATTTCTAGATGATTTTGCTCCTCCAGAAACACAAGAAACACAGTTTCGAGATGAGCTGATCCATTTGCTGAATAACCCGCAGCCGAGAATAAACCGCGGCGGCGGGAAGGCATGACCGCGACGGCATAGATTTGCCGCGATGTCACGTGGTCTTGCATCCTTCCCCCCCCCCCCCTTTCCCTTCCCTCGAGCCAGTGGCGGTCGCGACCGGAGTGTGGGGCAACGGAATCAAAACAAATCGATTGACCCTTCCACACATCCTCGACCCTGTTTCATTCATTCTCTCAAGTAATAGACCAAGTACCTCTTGACCAAAGTTGGGTAACTGTGTTTTGACCGACTGAACACAATAGTCTAGTCTACCTGTATACCCTTCTCCTTTTTTCTTTTTTTTTTCTTCTCTCTCTCCCATTCTTTCTCTCTCTCCCTCCCTCCCTCTCCCTTCTCTTTGTCCACCGTTCTTCGACTCTTCCATTCAGACGCGCCAAACTCCTCTTCCTCCCTCCGAACGCAATCCGGACTCGGCCGCCATCATGGCGACGAGGGGGGGACCTTTCCTGCCGGTCGGCTCGGCTGCCTGGGTCTCGGACGAGCGGGCTTCGGTCTACAACATGGCGCAATCCGACATCGACGAGTTTTCCTACTCGGCGCGAAACGAGATGGTCTGGCTCGACGAGCACATGGCCGAGATCTTCTCGGAAAACCAGACGTGCGTCTCTTTCGCGTCTACTTGACACTTGGCACACGCACACGCACACGCACACCGACACCGACTCTTACTCTGGGATGCGCAATCGCTAATAGAGGTGGAAACAGAACCGTTGGGGACCTGTTCAAGACCCCTGGGAAGTTGCGAGGCAAGACGCCGAGAACGGCAAGGAGGCCGATTGTTGGAGAGGCACGCCTGGTCAGTAACTGTGGTCCGCCATCTGGCATGCTTCAATCTTGACGCGCATACACACGGGCACCTACAAGAGACGTTGTTGCTAATGTCCTGCCAGCCTCTGTCCGACGTTTTCTCCTCCACTCCCATGGGTGCCCCGAATCCTTTCGCCATGAACATCCTCGGCCAAGCCCATTCGCGCACGCCGAAAATCAAGGTCGCCGAGGATAAGCCCACGGATCTGGCGTCAAGACCGAAGAGCCCGGCCAGAACAGAGAAGGCCGTGCCTATGCCCACCCCAGCAATTGATCCTGCTCCCGCCACTCGCGTTCCTATCCCGCCCCAAGATTCGGGATACCACGGTAGCCAAACTATGGACGTGGAAATGATGCATGTTGAAGAGATGGAAAAGGGCGCCGAGGATGAATCCCACCTGTTTACTCAGCAAGGCGTCCAGGTGACAGACTTCGCCACAGCTCCCATCGCCAATCCGCCAGGCGCTGAACCTTCAAGCCCCAATGGCGACTCGGCTGAGGACACCTTCCAATCCGCGGAGGAGGAGCAGTCGCATGGTGCCAACGTCGAGCTCGTCGCCAATCCACCCATGTCGCCACAAGCTGTAATGGCCGCCGAGCCAAAAGCCTCAGAAGCTCCATCTCGTTCTCCCGTCCGACCTGCGATGAAGCCCGCATCCCCAGTGAAGCCCGCCTCTCCCGCCAAGCGTTCACCTGTGAAGGCACCACCCGTCCTACCTGAGCCGCAGCCCTCTCACTCTCAGCACGCCAAGGCGGTGGATGAAGAAGATGCCCCAGAGGATGAAGCGAGATCCCCATCAGACGGTTCCAGCCCTATCAGACCCATCGTTAGAAAGAGTAGCATCAACTTTGCATCGCTTCCCGCAAGGGAACCACTGGCTTCCAACAAGAGCCTCGGCGGGAGAATGTCCAGGACGAGCTTCTTGGATCAGACCCGCACAAGCTACTACAACAGGCACACCGGGGGGAAGAGCCTAGGCGGCCATTTCGCATTGGACGACGACGACGAGCACGACGAGCTGAGTCTTGATGATGGGAAGGCGCAAAAGGCTGCTGCCGACGCGGGGATTGCAGCGCATAATAAAACTTACACCCAGCGGCTACAAGATCAGATCAGCAAGCTCGGCAAATCGCAGTCGGCCGGGTCCCGCCCGTCAAAGTCGATCGCCAACCCTGGCTCCTTGCAACAGAGCTCACAAGCGAATGGCGGGAGTCTCTACCCGCAGTTGCCTGGATCGGAATCTCAGGTTACGCACGAGTCTGCAAGACTACCTACTTCTCCACCTCCCAGGTCCAAGCCGCCAACCGCAACTACCCCCGGCGCCTTCCCCGAGGAGGATGACGAGGACGATTGGATTGCCCCGCCGACAAAAGCTCCTGCTCCAACCTTGAGTCCGCGCCCCGGTCTGCCCAAGAGTCATTCTGCAGACATCATGGAGGGTGTTGCCGGAAAGGATTCAGTGAGCGGGTTGGGATTCGCGCTTCCTAGGAGCAGGCCCGCATCTCCAGCCAAAGCTGGCAATGGAGTCTTGGACAGAGCGGCAGGCCTCCTGGCTCACGGCAAGTCGGTGTCTGTCTCATCCGTGCCGGTCGGGGAGTACCGCGCGTCTAGCATGGAGACACGCACCCCTAAGAAGGGTGTGTCGGTTTCGAATCCAGCTTTGGATCCTGTTCTCGAAGACGGCACGGCACAGCTGGGGTCCCCTTCCAAGTCGCCTTCCCGGACGTTCCGCGACAGCCCATTGAAGCAGGTGAAGAATAAACTGTCTTCAATTTTGAAAACCTCAAAGGGTCTGCTGGTGAGCAGTGCTGCCATCAGTGCTGAGGGGAAATCCTCTCTCCTCTCGCCCTCCAGCCTCCGTCTTGGCCTGCATCCTGCGCCTTCGGTGGAGTCTTTCATGACGGCGGATAACGTGCTCTACCCGGATCTCACTCAACACGGTACTGTCCCGGGATCCCCACCGTGTGGCGGTAGCCCGTCTCGAAGCGCCGGCACTAGGAGGACCAGAGCTTCAACCGAACGAGAGAAACGGGAGGCGAAGGAGAAGGAGAAAGAAGTCAAGGAGGTTAAGCGCCAGGCCGGGCAACTGGAGAAGCTGGAGAAGATGCGGGAGAAGGAGCGGGAGAAGGCTCACGTGTTCAGTGAGGAGAGGGAGCGGGTTGCCGAGATTGAACGTCAAGCTGCCCTGCAGAAGGAACGCGAGGAGGCAGAGAGGCAGGCCGCGCAGGCCGCGCAGGCCCGGGAGCTGGAGCGCGAGGCCGAGCGTGAACGCCAGGCGTTACGGGAAAGAGCGAAAGAAGAGAATGAGCGGTTGGAGAGGGAGATGAGGGAAAGGCAGAGAGAGCAGGAGGAGGAACGGGAGCGAGAGGAGGAACGGGAACGGGAGCGGGAGCGGGAACGGGAACGGCAACAGGCAGAAGCAGAAAGGACAGAAAGGGAGCGACAAGAGAGAGAGCGACTGAAAAGCCAGCAACTTGAGAAAGAGCGCTTGGCAAGGGAGAAGATGGAACGAGAGAGACAGAAGCTGAGGACGCCGGTGCCTCCGGCAAAGACGGCACCAAAGAGTCCGACCAAAACGACCAGGACGAGCCCTCGTAAGGCCCAGCCAGAAGCCGGCGCCGATGTCGTCTATTCGGACGAGGCGGATTCGGACTCGGAGATGGAGGACGCTCCAGGCACCATGCCACCTCCCTCGGCTGCACGGTCGATGGCAAGCTCAGTCCCTCGCAGCCAGGGACTCAAGAGGCCCGTCAAGCCGTCCAAGGAGACTATCAACAAGGCGAAGCAAGCTCCCACGGTCATTCGCGTCAACACAACCAGCTCACAGCGGTCGCTCATCCACCAGCCCTCAAACAGCACCTTGGCCACTACCTTGCGGGATACCTTGGCTCCGCAGCCACAGCAGGGATCCTCGAAGGCTCTGAACAACAGCAAACCTAGCCAGCCATCCTTGCAAGCCAAGACGTCCATCCAAAGCTTCAAAAGCTCCGTGTCCTCGGCAGGTCGGCCCCGGGCTCTGGAACTGGCAGCCCGAAAGAAGGAGCAGGAGCAGCGCGAGGCACAGAAGAAACGCGAGGCGAAGTTGGAGATGGGCCGCAAGCGTGCTGCCCAGCAAGAGGAGGAGCGCAGGCTGGAACAACAACGCAGGGCCGAGGAAGACCGGCAGCGTGAAGAGGAGAAAAATAAGGCCGTTTTAGCAGCGCAGGCCAAGGAGGCTCAGCGGCAGGCTGCGATTGAAAAGGCAAAGCAGACTCGCGCACCTCCCCCGGCGGCCCGGCCCCAGCCGAATGGTCCGCCAGACTCGGGCAGCGGTGCACCCGCCGATAAGGGCCTAGCTAGCGGTCAACCGCCTAGACCACCCTCTCGTCTGGGATCGTTGATGCACCCGGATTCCCTATCCGCTGGAGGCCGCCCGGTCAATGCCCTTCTTTCGAACGCCGCTGCCGCAGCGAAGATGTCCGCTAAGCGGCCATTACCGGCAGACGCGAGTGAGGAGGGCAGCCGGCAGCACCAGTCTCAGCAGCAGCAGCAGCACCAGTCTCAGCAGCAGCGCAACGGGCCGTCGTTCCAGTCCAAGGAGGCAAAGCGCATGCGCATGAGCGAGGAGTTTGATGAAGACATTGCGTCGGCCGATCACGGGCAGTGGAGCATGCAAGGACCACCTGTGCGGCCGTCAGGAGGGTTCAAGAAGGTATGTTGTGATGTGATGGTTCTTGCGCATGTGCACTTTTTTTTTTTTTTTTTTTTGTGTGTGCGATGGTGCCATGGCTTGTTTATCCAGATGCTGACAAAAATTTGTATCATTTCAGGATATGCCCTCCAAGCCCGCGTATGCCAACGGCTATTCTAACATGGCGGCCGCCACGTACACCAACGTGCCCCAGGCACTAACGGGCGCTACGCGGGATCTTTTCAAGGCCACCGTCACGACGCAGCACAACCAAGCCATCGCCAATCATCCGCTGGCTTTGGCACAGGTATCCAAGGGAACCATCCCGTTCGCACCGAACCCGGGTGGTCTGTCGGTAGCACCTCCCCAGCAGCAGCAGCAACACAAGACGCCGGCCCGGCTACCACAGCATTCGGCAGCCAAGTCGACGGCCAAATCGGCGGCCAAGTCGTCGCCCCGGTACCTTAACGGCGAACTTATCGAGCTTCCTGAGATCCAGACGGATGACGATGACGACGACGACGACGACGACAGCAGCAGCCATTACGGCAGCGGGTCGAACCAGGGGGGCGCGAGCAGCGGCAAGCTGGTGGCGGCGTGGGCAGACTCGCCGGCACTCCGATCGGCGCTGGTACAGCAGGAGACGATGGACCCGGGCCAGATCTTTGGGCCGGCCGTGCCACTGGTGATGGAGGAGGTGTTTAGCCAGCGGAAGGACCGGTGGCGCAAGTTCCGGGCGCGCACTAGCAGCGCCAACTGGAGCGGGCCGGACCGGCTGACCGAGGAGGACATCCGCAAGGACATGGCGGCGCGCGACAAGCTGCGCAGGGAGGGCACCTGGACGTATCAGCTGAGTCGGGACATGGCTTGATGTGGGCAGATGAAGGGGGTCGAACAAGAGGGTTGGATGTCGGAGGAAATGACTGTTCAGCGGATTAGCGCGGCCAGCCACGGTTGAGGGCGGTTGTCAGTATGTTCAAGAGACTGGTACCAGTCATGCTGTTGTTCATGGGTGGGAACCAGTCAGGCTGTCTTGAATGCGGGTTTTGGGTTGAGCAGGGAAAGGTTCGTTCGTCTATACAAGGTCACGGCGTTGGTGGGAAGATGAGATGGGTCATGGAGTTTTTGATGTTCTACCGGTGTCCAACTTGACTTGGAAGTACTGTCACATGAAATAGTATTGCTCGAGTTGACTGAGGCTGAGTCGATGACTTGGAATGTCCTGGCTGTCTTTGCAACTTGCCTTTCTGCCATCGTCCCCGTGGGTCTTGTCTGTCTCGTGGCTTAGCTACTTGGATGACCAGGAATCTGCGCCATCGAACGAAGATGACTCATCGGAGAGGTGAGTAACATATTTAAAAAAAAAAAAAAAAAAAAAAAACAACAGAATGCCGCCTCGCAAACATGTCGGTTCTGGGAAGACTCGAATGATCAAGCCCGTTGGGCGGAGGCCTACGCTGCGTTCCGACAAGGTTGACAGGCACAAGTGCCAACCACAAAGTAACATGAAGATTCTAGGGTTTGTGCATGATTGTTTATTATATCATTATTATAATATCTTCGGGCAAAACGAGCTTGGGGAACCCCCAGAAAAAAAAAAAAAAACTCTACCTTTTAAAAGGTCACTCTACCTTTTAACTTCCTTTTTTACTTCCTATTTTGTGGGGGTACCCCCCAGACCCCCAACCTGCTTGCTCGAAGACATTATAATAATAATATAATTGGGGTTAATATATGAGCGTGCATAGACCTTAGCATCTTTATGTTTTATTTGCGGCTAGCACTTTACATACGTGAGGCGGAGTCACCTGACCTTGGAGCACGATCCTTCGAGGGTCAAGTAAACAAAACAAAACAAGAACGAATGCGCAAGGCAAGCGCTTACCAAAACATGTTGGAAGCTGTGAGGAGGCAGTGCATACAAACCCCCCAATCAAAATTATTACTACATTTAATAACCGGAGGTGTTTACTTTTTTTTTTTTTTTTTCGGCTTTCGACTTTCGGCAAGAATCTTGGACAAGATTCTACTCTGAACCCCAGTGACGACACTCAATACGTCACTTGCAGCTTTCCTTTTCCTTTCCCTTTTCTTCGGACGGCAGCATCGCTGCTGCTCTTCCTGAATTTCGAGGCGAGTGTGCAGTGCAGCGTGCAGCCAACAGCCGAACCAATATCAAATCTTTGGTCTCTTGGCTTTTGACTTTAAAGTGGCCACCAGAGTCCACCGGAACTGTGGCTGACGCAGCCACTCAGGCTGTCAGGCGAGGGAGCCAACGCCGGTTTTTTCTCAGCTGACGAACGAGCGAAAAGAAAGAGCCTTAGGTAAGATCGGCGCCGACGATCCAAAAACCGTGGCCCACCCCTCCCCTCGCGACGGCAGACTTGTAACTTGTAACCAGTCAGCCAGTCCAACCACGACAGGGCACCCGCTTTTTAGCTGTTGCACCACCTATCGTGCCCCAAAGCCTTTCTGACTGTTCAACTCTCCAGCTCGCCAGCTCGCCAACTCGTTGCGAACACTGAGCAGCAATCGGTTCCATTGCCACGCTCTAACGCTCCCACAGCCCTTGGCGGCACTCGCCTGGCCCGTTTCCTCCTGCCACACCAATCCCACCCAGACGATGCCATTCCGGCTTTCGCGACTACCTATATCTTGACCAGCCCGACCCAGCTGCTCCGACCCAGCTGCTCCAACCCAGGCCGCAGGGCCTTGCCCGGCAGCCCGCCATGGCCAAGATTGATTCAACTGTCAACTATTACAGCCTCCTCGGTGTCGACTCATCCGCGAATGACAAGCAGATCAGGGAGGCGTACAAAAAAGAGGGTTTGTTTGGGCACCGGCCACACAACCTGCCTGGTTGACACCTTGCTGACCATCTCCCCCTTCAGCTTTGAAAAGCCACCCAGACCGGAATCTCGACGACCCAGATGGCGCCAAGGAAAAGTTCCAGCAAGTCCAGGTCGCCTACGAAATCCTCAGCGATGCAGCCCAAAAGGCAAAATACGACCGGTCGCGGCTCAAGCGCGTGCCTGGCCAGACTGGCCCTCGCTACGCGGCGGGAAATCCCTGGGCAGGCACATCGGCGACTATGGACTCCATGTTTGGCGCCCCCCCAAGGCGACCACCGGCGCCGACCCGACCCATGCAGTCCGCCTACGGGGCCGCGGCGGGACCACGCCGTGACCCAGCAGCTTCGGCTCGCCAGTTCTTTACAACGCGGAAGCCCAAGTCACCGCCGCGCCCAACAAAGTCCGACTTTGAAGCCTGGGAGAGGATGAGGCCCAGCGCCAGTCCACGCAGGAATCCTGCAGCTCCAGCCGGGGGCGCGTCTGGGCCGTCTTCTGCCAATCCTACAGCCTCGGCATCGGCATCGGCCTCGGCATCAGCATCAGCATCAGCATCAGCATCAGCATCGCCACGCCCAGCCAGTAATGCATACTACCCGGATCCGCCCCCACGCCCCAATACTCAGAGACAGACGCCCTTTGGCACGACCAGCAGGAAGGCAGCCTTTGGCTCAGCCGATCCTGAATCGCCCCGAAAATCCCAGCCCCAACCATACACCACCAGCCCACATGCAAACATGTTTCCTGACATGTCTGCCAACACAAAGAAGGCGCGCGATCCACCAGTACATGCAACCAGCCCTGAGCCTGCAGGCGAGGAATCGGCCGGCATCTTTCTGGGCGACCGGCGGAGCACGCCCTACATGTCGCACATTGGGGAGAAAACAAATCCCTTTGAAGGTGCCAATGTAAACCGCGCCAAGAGCTTTAGGAAGACATACAAGGATGTAGAAACTCCAGATGCACCAGCCCCAGACCAACCACCACCACCACCCCATCGGCGACAGAGGAGTGCTAGCGTCGACAACTCTGATCGGGCGAGCTTCCAACCAGGAGGGTCTGGGGACGGCGACGATGGTGGTGGTCCTGGTGGTGGTCCTGGTGGTGGTCCTGGTGCACCTGGCCCAAATAACACTGCATTCTCGTCGGCTGACTTCTGGGCTGAGCCTGGCACCACCACTACTTCGGCACCCCCTACTGCGACATTTGCTGCGACGACCAACCATGGCCCCGACCGTTCCTCGCCTCACGTGCCTGGTGGCTGGCCGAACGGAACACGTCAAAGCAGAAACGAGGCGAACTCTTCTTCAGGCCACCAAGGCCCTCACAGTCAGGGAGGAGCTACAGTCGCAGCCCCAGCCCCAGGACCCCCCAAAACAACCAATCCCTCTTCATTGTATGCGCCCTCTCCCTCTACCTACTCCTCCTTGATCTTCTCTCATCCGCGCATCAACAACTTGCAAGCTTGTCCGGCGGCGGCGTCGGGGCTTGGCGGGACCAAGACTGTTCCCCAGAAGACTGCTCCCCAGAAGACCTCTCCCAGTGGTGGAGTCATGAAAACCGGAGCTCTGTACCCATATGAGGCCCAGATTCAAGATCAGATCCAGCAGCTCTTAAGCAAGGCTCAACTCAAACGTTCCCAGCTGCCTCAAGGATCTGGCCGTGCACCTGGCGCTGGCCATGGTCTGGTGGAAACAAGGAAAAGCGGTTATGACACCCACACCTCTGCTAACCTTGTCAACCCTGGCAGTTTCCACATTCCCCCGAGCCTTGATGATGCCCCCCCTGGCACCCCTCCCCCCCCCTTTGGCTCTCAGCCTCCCTTGTCGCGAAACAGTGCCGATAATATCAACACCCGTTTTGTCGCCGAGGACAAGGCCGGCGAGAAGTATCAATTCAACGCGGGCGCCTCTGACGACGACGCATTCCTCCGTGCGAAGCAGCGCTCACGGACGAGCCCCCGGGGCCGACGGACAAACATCAGGACTAACAATACGAGTTACTCATCTTCGCAGGAGTCCTTTGCCAATTTTCCCGCTCAAGCTGGAGCAGCTGCCAAGAATCCATCTACCAATGGCGCTTCTGGCTTTGACGCAGAGCAGTGGGCGAAAAAGATTGGACGAGACAATTTTGTCCCCCCTGTGCCTCCGCGACCTTCAGCCTCTCCCACTCGAGCAGGCCGACAGGCGAAGAAGCCGGGCAAGGTCAGGATGACGGCAGGGAATGCGGGTCTGGTTGAATCAGATGAAACGAGCGGTGATGAGCGTGTGCGGTCAGGAGGTGCATCGAATGAGGACATGCATGCTGCTGCTAGCCCGATGGAGATGGACATTGACACTCCGCCGCTTGGGTCCGATGAGTCGTCGACAGGTAGAGCACGCAACAAGTCCCTGGAACCATCCCGGCCAGAGTGGCGCGCTGGAGATGCCAAAGGAGTCAGCAAGGCCGAGGCCAGCAGCACCGCACCGAACTCGGTTCCGGCCCTCGCTGCCAACGCTACCGCCCCTAATCATTTTTCCAGCCTCAATGACAGCGGAGCTGCGAGCAGCTCTAAACCACCAACCGTTCCAACCGGCTTTGCCCACCCGAGCGCAGGTGGCTCCGAAGATGACCCAGAGTTCATGCGAATGTCTGGGCTCAACAGTGTCGAGCCGTTTGCCAAGCCCAAGACCGCAGCCGGCCTGTCCTCCATGGCCGAATTGCATGCCGATCTTCCTTGGGACAGCCGGCCGGCAGCCAAGCTTCCACGCTTCATGAGCAGCAGCAGCAGCCACCCCAACAGCGATAATGCCACTTTGTCACTGACGCCAACCAAGCGCAAGGCGCTGCCGTTTCCAGACGCTCCGGTCGCACCTCGGCCGCCGACGGTGCTCGGGGTGGCCAGCCAACCGCAGCTAAAGCCCAGCCCAGCCCAGTGGCTCCAGTACACGACTCTGTTCAAGCAGTATATGGCAGCGTGGCACTTGCTGAATGCGCGAGTGACGGATCACTTTGTGGCGCGCATGCGTGCACTCGAGCGGCAGACGACTGACCTCGGCCAGGGGTTGGGCTGGATTGACAAGCTCGGCGACACACCAGGCCAGGGCCAGGGCCCCGCCCAGTACTGCGAGTGGCTTGAGGAGGACGACCAGGTGCGCAGGAAGTGGCAGGAGTGGTCTGACACGCACAAGATGGCGGTCAGGGAGTTTGTCAAATGCCGGGAACGGATGAGGGCCTCAGAAATGGATGTGGACGCCGAGGCCGGACAGGGAGGCAGCTCGCTTTGATTTTTTTTTTTTTCCCCTTTCAGCTCGTACTACAAAAAGGAGATGCTTCCTTCAGCCTTGGGCGGCTACCCTCCCTGTTTTTCCAGTCCACCTTTCTTGTCCCATCCATCCAACTTTGCCGCCCTCTCACTCCATCACAAGCGAGCGTTCTTCCTTTCTTTCTTTCTTTCTTGTGTTCTCACACATACAACTCCACCGAGCGCCCCTTGTGGAAACAGGCGTGAATCAGGCATGACATTATTCTTAGATCCAGGTATGATGAGCTGTTTCCCCTTTTTCTTTACTTTTTAGATGATGATACCCTTCAGTGACCGCAAATGTGGTGATGGGTGAAGGCAGGCAGACAGGGCTGTCGGGCAAAGGAGGCATGGGAGAGACACATAGGGGGCACATTTAGGCTGTTGTTGTTTGATGGGTTGCCACGCAAGCCTATGATGATTGGGCCATTCTCCGAAACATCCCGGGGTCTTGTATTACTTCCACCTCAACTTCTCAATGAACCGGTTGAGTGGTCACTTTAACAAATCTTTAACAAATCACCGAGCTTGGCAGGCCCCCTCCACTCGGTCGTTGCCGACAGACTTGGCCTGTAGCAGCTGACGACATCCTTTATCCATAGCTAACCAAGCCTTGTTTCCTCTCCTCTCGCCCCCCTTCCCCTTTACCGATCGGCATTTCTGTCATGCTGAGGACTGCATTGATCTTACTGCTATCAATAATAATGGTGGGCGAAAGTGCATGTTCATTTTATGGTTGGCGATGGGTAAAATAAATGAAAATGAAAATGAAAAAAAGACTACTGGATAGTGATGGGGCTGGCCAGAACAACACACCCACCACTTGTCATACATTGATCTTCACTCTTTAACGGCCACGTGTGTGCGTGATCGTGTCTTCGCATCGGCTGCCTGCCCTACTGTTGAAGGACACATATTCCGCCAACCCCCCCCTTCCCCCATCTTTCTGGCTTTAACGAGATATAGTAGGTGGGTGGTATTGTAGGGTACTCTAAAATTACAGAATACTTTGCAACCTGATTCTGATGTGTCTTGCAAATGGACTGTCAAAAATATTAGCACGTATTACTGCGAAATATTGTTGTATAGTACAAGTCACAAAATAAACATATACATCCCAAGGTCTGTACGCGCCCATTTTACTACCACCGATCATACTATTACTACAGTAGCTTCGAGCGGAACGAGGTCGGGGGTCTGGGGGGTACCCCCAGGGGGAAAAAAAAATGTAAAGCGCTTTTTTTTCTGGGGGTACCCCCCAGACCCCCGACCTCGCTTCGCTCTAAGATATTATAATAATAGTATGATCGTTTAGTAAATGAGGGTTGAGGGTGTACGGACCCCAGGACCTACATGTTGATTTTGAGAACAACTTGACGTAAACCATGGACATCTTGCTTATTTAGAATTTGACTGTAGACTTTTTTCTCGGGGCCAAGGGGGGGATATAAGAATCAAGGAAGGTGATCATAAATAGGGGAAAGGCACTTGATAGAATCAGTGATGAGGCGCACTTGTTCTTTCTGGCAGAGGTGGTTGCTATAGACTGTGGAAGTGGAGCATGGAACTGACAGAACTTAGGTAAGCAGTACACAACGTCATTCCACCCGGTCAGCGGCCAGGACAAGCAGCTGCCCGATCGAGGAGCAGCATCAGCAACAGCACCAAACCCTTCGTTCAGCTTGTTCTTCCCTTCCTATCCCGCCAGGCGCGCGGGCTGGAAACTGCCTCTCTTGCGCAAATATGAGCCAGCTTCTCGACTATCTCGTCGAGAATGAGCCAGCCTTTCGGAAGTGGGTGAAGCCCCCCCCCCCCCCCCCCCCCCCCCCCCCCTCCTCCCCCCCCCCCCCCCTCTTCTTTCCTCCCCCCCCCCCCCCCCCCCCCCCCCCCCCCCCCCCCCCCCCCCCTCCCCCCCCCC
>WXYE02058194.1:0-19819 GCA_011319275.2 Echinosphaeria canescens | reverse complement strand
GAGTTGGGGTGGGAGGGGGGAGGGGGGGGGGGGGGGGGGGGGGGGGGGGGGGGGGGGGGGGGGGGGGGGGGGGGGGGGGGGGGAGGGGGGAGGGGGGAGGAGGGAAAAAAGATGGTGTGGTGTCTGGGTGTGCAGTGAGCCGGATTGAATGATCGGGGAAGTGCGAATTGTGACTGGTTGGTGACCGTTTCGGGTCTCCACCTCGTTCCTTCCGTTCTCTCCCACCCCCCCCCCTTTTTCAATTTCTCTTCCCCCTTCCTTCCCCCTCCCCCCCTTTCTGTCCTCTCCCCGCAGTGACATGAGTGTCAGTGTGATTCGACAAGCTTGCGGCGTGGTTCCGGCGTGGTTCCGGCATGGTGCTGAATCACGTCGATTGATCGACACCTTGAAGCGCGGCGGGCCTGGTTGTGAGGCTGGCCAATGGTCTCATCCGGTCGGTCTCATCTGGCGCAGAGACAAGGCCAAAAAGACGCTTTCTATCATTCCCTCCGCCATCACCGGCCGCCGTCTTGCATGCGGCCTGGTCCGGCGCCTCAGCCGTCGCCGCGTCCTCTTGTCCGGATTCTCTGTCGGATTCTCTAGCCGGGCGCGACGGTTGCTAACGGCTTCTCTGGTTCAGGAGGTTCAGGAGGTTCAGCAGGTTCAGCAGGTTCAGCAGGTTCAACAAGGTTCAACAGGCTCAGGAGGCTCAACAGGTTCAGGAGGATGTGACTTGCGGATAATACCAAGGAGGAGGTGGACGAGTAGATGTCTTTAGAGACATGCTTCCGCAGCTGCCACTCCGTCTCTCTCTTGCTCGTCATATTGATGTGATGGTACATAGCAGCATGAGCAGCATGTAGATTTAAAATGCCAGTGGTCGAACCCTAGTTCTAGGCCGATTCCATCATCAGAACCTTTCTTCTTCCTCCCCCCCTGCTCCCCCTGCTCCCATGCTCCCCTGCTCCCTGCTTCCCTGCCTCCCTTCTCCTGCCACGCGTGGCTTTCAACTTCATCACACTCCCACGCATGAGCAGAAGCTCCACACGGCTGCTGTTCCGTGCCCTCCTGCCGTTCCCAAATCCGTCCAACTGAGTTCCTGACGGGAGTGGGAGTGCATCTCGACACACCCTTGTTCTTCTCCAACTTCTCCTTCCCTTCCCGTGGCTTCTTGCCCGGCTCGTCGTCATCCACCCGCTCTCAACGGCCATCTGCCATCTGCCATCTTGCCAACTGCCCTTTCCCTTTTCCTTTCCCTTTCGAGTTGCCCGTGCCCGTGCAGCGGGTGCCATCATGCCATCAGCCTGACCTCGGGAGTCTTTTTCCTTCAACAGGGGCGCCATTTTTGTTGATCTTCTCGAGCCTAGGATCCTCCCCTCCCCCGCGCGCCAATTGACCAGTCGGCTTGCGTTTATCCGTCTTTTAAGAGTCTCCGTCTTTAAGAGTCTCCATCTCTACTATTGTTTTAGTGCTACTAGTGCATCGGCCTTTGCCCTCGTTGTCGTTGTCTACGTCGTCGTCGTCGTTGTCTTGCCCAGCCTCTTGTTCCCTTCTCGAGCCCGCCGGCCCGTCCTCTACGTCTCGGCCTTGCTCCGTCCTAGTCCTCGTCCTCGACCTCGCTCTCGTCCATTTGGCCATTTTTCTTTCCCCGACATTGCCGTTGTGGTGTGCTGCAATTTCACTTCTGCGCCTTGGGCTCTCTTTTTTCGCGACTCCGACCCCCCCCCCCCGTGCTGCCGTGTCCACTCTCGCCTACCGTGCAACGGAACCCCGGTTTCGTGCTGCTGGCTGTGTCCTACCCAATAATCTGGCTCGCGCGCACACTGCTTCGGCCTCGCCGCGTACAATTCCTCGACTAAAGCGCAATCCCAAAATTCCTATCCAGCCGCCAATCCACTCATCCACCCACATTCCCAAAGTCCAGTCCAGGCGCCCGTCGTGTAAATGCGACCGCTCGCTTGCGAATGTCCGGAGGATCCAATTGAGGCTTGTCGTCCTCACGTCGCGTCGCTGTCGCTGTCGCCGTCGGCACAAGCCCGATCTGTCTAGCCGCTCACCCTAGTCATCGCCACTGCCATTCTTCTTCGCCGCTCGAGTAGTTGCGCTATCGGAGTCGAGCCGCCGTCCGCCCACGGTGTGGCCTGTTCTGCCCCCCCTCCCCGACGACGTGCCCGTCCGCGCGAGCCACAGGAACTCGCCATCGGGCACCGCGCATTCCTCGCGCCTTGATATACTTCCCCTTTGTGGCCGTGGCGGACCAGGTCGCGAGACTGGTCGCCCTAGACGGCCACCCACAGTCCAGAGCTCGGCATCATGATGGATGACGCTTTTTGTAATGTCATATACGTCGATAGCAAGGCGCGCCACGATCGATGCGTAACGGGGGCCACCGAGTCCAGCGACTGGGAATGTCCACATTTGGCGGAAAACATACAGCTCTTGCTGGCCGTCTTCTCTCAAAGTAGGCCAGACCTGCCCCCCCCCTATTTCGATCAATACGACTTGAGATTACCTTCAACTAACACGTCCCCCGCGTCTCTCGCCGCCACCACCAAATAGTTCATGTGTGCTGCACTGGCGGCGCTTGCCTCACTCAATGGCTCGACTTTCAGGACACCTCCGTTGTCGACGGGAAACCGACGCTGATTTTGATCGACACACCTATCTCAGACCGCCTGTCTAACAGATCGCCATCTCGCTCCACGTCGCCTTGCTCCCGTCACTCCGAAGACGACCAAGACCATCTGGAGGAGCTGTATGGCCTGGCGCTGCTGCAGAGGATCGTGTCCGAGTCGTCCTTGCGCGACCTTTCCAAGTTCGTGGTTGCCGTTCCCATCATAAGCGGCCACGGGCTCGGTCTGGCCAATGGGCCCGACGGCGCTGCCCAGGACGAGCAAAGTGCAGTGGACGAAGCGATGCTCCCGGCTCACAACGGGTCCGTGCAAAGAGCGATCAGGAGGAATCTGCTCAAGCGCTGTCTGGATCTGGGCGCAACAGACGTCATGAGCAGTCCCATGAGCGGCAAGTGCATTAATAGCCTTGAGGTGCATGCCTACCGGGCACGTCGAGATGTTGTGTGCGGTCAAAAGGCGGCCATGGAGGCACGCCGAGCGAGGAAGCGGTCGTGGGTTGGGATCAGCGACGAGAAGCCGTATGCCTACCTCAGGGAAAAAATGGTGTCGACTTTGATGAGCCGCATCTGCCGGCTCGATCACGTCGAAGGCGCGGCCGAGGAGGCGATTGCAAACCCGAAAATATCGCTCCCTCCGGAAAAGCAGGCTGAGGTTGCTGCAGCAATTGGTGGCTGGCAATTCTGTGCCCACGACTTTTCCGACGACGACCTGGTGGTCGCGGCCACTTTCATGTTCAGGCATGCTCTGTCTTTGCCCGAACTAGAGCCATGGCGGATAACAACAGGTGAGCAATGCGGAACGATGACGCCCTTGACGAACCACCATCGCCTGTCTCTCTCTCTCTCCTGCAGCACTGACCGCTTGTTCCTTTTTTAGACCAACTGCACAGCTTCCTCATCGCGTGCCGGGCCGCCTACAACGATTTCGTCCCATACCACAACTTCCGTCACGTTATCGACGTCTTGCAGGTCACTTTCATCTTCCTCGTGCAGATCGGGTCGCTGCCTCCATATCCTCAATCCTGCGGTCTCGCATCATCACAGCCGCCAGCGTCGTCGTCATCCTCTTCGTCGTCGTCGCCCATTTCCAGCTTGGTAACCCCTTTCGAAGCCCTGACGCTTCTCATAACCGCCATCGGTCACGATGTCGGCCATCCCGGAGTCAACAACGGCTTCTTGGTCACGCTCAACGCGCCACTGGCGCAGGTGTACAATGACCGATCAGTGCTCGAATCCTTCCACTGCGCCGCCTACTCGCAAATTTTGCGCCGGTACTGGCCGGCAGCGTTCAATCACACCAAGATGCGCAGTCTCATGATCAGCTCCATCCTGTCCACAGACATGCAACTGCACTTCGACTACATGGAGAAGATGGGCAGCCTCCAAAGCAAACTTGAGGAAAGCAATACGACCGAGGGATGGAGTGCGAGCATGGTTGACGAGCAAAAAAACCTGGCCTGTGCTCTCCTCATCAAGTGTGCAGACATCAGCAATGTGGTAAGTAGCAAACCAACCCCTGGTTTTCACGAGGTGAAGGACATGTTTGTTGTTGTTGTTGTTGTTTCTACTTTTTTTCCGACCTTCCTGCTGACAGCGCGGCATAGGCGCGCAAACACCCGACTGCGAAGCAGTGGATGCATGTCCTCTCTGACGAATTCTCCCGGCAACGGGTGATGGAGAAAGAATTGGAGATTTCTTCGTCTATTTTTGGCCCACCAGCCAAGGACTACTCCGACTTGATCAAATCGCAGATTGGATTTATGGACACTTACGCCATACCACTATTCCAGGGTGTTGCCGGACTCATTCCCGCGTTGCAGTATTGCGTGGATGAGCTCAACGCCAACAGGAAGCTGTTCGACCAGTCTATGCGGGACGAGCAGGCCAAGACGGACCCTGTGAGCCGCTTGCTCCAGCGCGATGGCTCCTTTTCGCCTAGGATGCCCAGCCTCATCGGCTCCCAGGAGCCGGCACGACTATCTGCCACAGGATCAAGCGACGATCGCTCAGTCACAGAGAAAGGGTTCCACATGGATTCTATCGACAGGGTGGGCAAGCCATCATCAGAGTTTGCGGGTGACCACAGAGCGACCTTCCAGGAGCACCTGGACGAGGCTTTCTCCAAGTTCGACCGTGGTGGCAACCTGGATGACGGCGATATGTTCGACATTTCCGAAGACAACAACACCAACTGCAGGGGACCTACCAAGCAGCGGTGTAGCGAGACCACTGAGGGAAGCTCAGCTCCCAACTCGGGAGACTGGGCCTCGCAAGCAACAAGTGCCACAACGAGCAAGCTGCCACTATCGCCGAGCACACAAGGAACAAGTATCATCAGCAGAGACTCGCTGGAACGGCTGAGCGGTATTCCCAACGCAAAACCGCCCGGCCCGTCGGAGTCACTGCCAGCTCTCGCGCCGATAACAGCAATCACGACGGGTGCGACCAGCACCATGACTTCAGAGCTGGAAAAGGGAGAGCCCGCGATACGGGTACACCTCGGCGTCGATACCCACAGCTTCAGGCTGAACTCGGCGAGAAGTCAGCCCAATCTCTACAAGCCAAGCAACCATGTACACACACAGTTCAGCGACAAACCCAACAGCGAAGGGGAAGACATTGTTGCTGGCGCTGGTTACGGGACAGTCGGAAGTCTGGAGGTCGGCACAGAAGGCAACAGGTCCGTAAGGAAAATGTCGAGCTGGCTTAGGCAGAAAGCACAATTTTTCCGCAAGACCACAAAGACTCCAAGCCCCCGCATCGCCCGGTCGACAGAGCACGATGACACGGGCCGGGCACGGTGACACAACCAGCAAGAGCCAGAGCCAAGCCGATGACAGGGAATGATAGCGACCTGCGACTTGACCAGAGAGGGCGAGATACCCACCACCCACCACCCACCAATCAAAATCCCTGTCCCGCGTGTGTCCCCTCTCCCGAAACACTCTCCACGACCGACTATGTACACGCTGGATTGACGCCACGAAATTCTTCATCTTTTTCTCTTCTCACTCTGTCTCGTATACTTTTGCTTCCTCCTACTTGCTTGCTGTACAACCTTTTTCTTTTCTTCTATGCGCATTTCTCTCTTCACCTCCGCCTATTCCAACCCAGCCACCTCCCATCATTGTTCTCGGCATCCAGTCACTTCTATTTCGGCTGCATTCGGGACCATGGCGTGGCATTCTCCATTAGCATGCGTCTCTCTGGCTCATCTCCCCGTCGTTTCTTTCTTGTCTTGTTCACTTCAAGCCCCGGGCATCTGCCCAGCATAGAAGAGGGACAGGATAAGTGCAGATGGCGGCGGACCCGTCTGCGGGAATGCTGGTATTAGGTTGTTCTACCTTGTCTATTACATACTCATATATATGTAGGGAACATGGTCTGCGGTCGTGGGGGGGAACAGATTCCCGGTTTACGGTCTGGGGCCAGACATGATCGATGGGTTGTCTGACCTCTCTTTCCCCATCGCCCCAGTTTTTTCTCCCTTTTTTTTTTTTGTGCCATCAGCTTTCTTGGTGTATGGGGACAATCAGTGTCTGAAACTGGGAGGAAAGATTTGATATGGCGGCGGCGATGGACTAAGAGGAGTCGATGGACCCCCGCTTTTCGACAAGGTCTTTTTCTTGCGTACTTGTATTTTTATCCTTCTTTTTTCTTTTCTTTTCTTTTCTTGTCGTTATAAAAAATGGTGCTGTGTGTACGGATGAGGAGGAAAGCCACAACTGCGAGCTCCTGCTTGGTCCTTTTGTCATGTGTCAAACTCTTTACTTTTTTTTTTTTATCCTGTCTTTTCTTCTTCCTTGTCATTGGCCCTGTCATTGAATCAGTGAAGGTAGAGTGGGTTGCCCACCGGAGTGCATGGATCGATCTCTTTGTCTGGCGATGGAAAGAAAAGCGGTGTTTGTATATATGTATAGGCACATCCGGCATGCTCTGCAGATGCTGTCTCCTGCGGTGGTCATTTGTACATATATTATGGGAGAGGAAGGAAGGAGGAAGGAAGGACGGAGACGGAGACGAAGACGAAGGCCGAGAGAGAAAGTCAGGTCACGTGAATAGTGGCAGGATTCGTGCGCCAGTGCACATCTAGAATCGCCAAACTCCAAGTCCGCAAGAGAGGAAGCTGATCATCCTTTCAACATACACAACATACAATACGTGACCAGGTAGTATAAGTGCCAATTACAACATAAACATATAGATCCTAGGGTCCATACACGCTCATTTACTAACTCCGATTGTATTATTGTTATCATCTCTTCGAGCGAAGCGAGGTCGGGGGTCTGGGGGGTACCCCCAGAAAAAGGCCGCTCTACCTTTTACCTTTTTTTTTTTTTTTTCCTGGGGTTCCCCCCCCCAGACCCCCGGGCTCGCTTCGCTCGAAGATGTTATAAAAATATTATAATCGGGGTAGTATATAAGCGTAGATGGACCCTAGGGGATGAGGGACCTGTATCTTTATTGTGCAATCGGTACTGTAAGTTGAGTATACAAAACGAGGCTTCTTCAATTCCATCGGCATCCAATCAAGGAGCTTCAGTCGCTGAGTAAGCATATTCGCAAGATCGTACCTCGACCCGTTGCCTGCCCCCGACATTTCTTCGGCTAGCTGCGAGCAACGAACGTTTGAACGCACAATTTCTCTCATCACTTTGCTCTTTTTTTTTTTTTTCTCCCGCAACTTCCTCCCTCAAATGATGACCTACGAGTCCCGGCTTGTAGCAATTTGCCCCAAACCCGTGCTCTCTCGGTCTTCGGTTGGTTTTTCTCAAAGCATCCGGTCGCTTGCTCGTGGTCAAGCAGCAGCAGCCCCCTCCCCTCTCTCTCTCATCCCGCTCCTTCCTTTTTTCCATCTGTGGAGGAACGCGGAAACCACCGGAGAACACGACGGGCGGATGAGAGTCCCCCTGGGCCATTTGTGTGCTGTGCAGGACGCGTGGACCCAGGCTGTGCTGTGCGTATATCTGTTTTGCGCTCAAAAAGCTGTTGGCAGAGGGAGGTCGGCGAGTTGCGCTCAAAGGGTGTGGTGTGCCTGCCACCCGGGCTCGGCCATTTCAATAGGGCCCATCCATCCCAGCCCCAGCCTCCAGACTGAATCTATTGAATTAAAAAGCCCCGTCTCACATCTTCACCTCGCTCTCTCCCTTTCCATCTCTCTTCTCCCTTTTCATCTCTCCCCCTCTCTGCCCCCCTCGCCTCCCGTGACCAGAACTTGTGACAAAACGTCTCCAGCCCGACTCGGTCAGCACGCTCAATCTCCTCCGTGGCCGATCTTGAACAGGGATACGTCCGCCTCTTCTCTACCTTGTCTATCAACGACGGGGGAGGGGAGGGGGGTTCTGGGCGTTACGAGACGAGAATGAACCATTGGCAATGTATTTGAGTACGGATCCTTCAGGTTCCTTTGCGGCCCTTTGTGGGGGACTTCGTAATTTTTCTGTTGCTACATACCTACTCAACCACGGGGCTTTATTTTTCGGTTCAGGGGGCTATATGAAAATCAGAAGAGTTGGTGTGAAGGTGTGGGGAAATGGCAGTCAACAAATAAGTATACGTGCTTGTGTTGGTAACCCACTGTGATTCGCATTCGACATCACCGCTAGCAACTAATCACTGGTGTCCCACCTCGTATAAGCGAGTTGGGGATGTAAGTAGCGAGGCCGAGGTCTTGGACTAAAATGACAGCGTGAAAGAGAGCCCTCCACTCCCCCTCTCCCAGAAACAGTTGCGTTTTCGGCCGCCCAAACCGTCCCGCCAATCTTCTTGGAGACCTTGACTCGTACAATTACGGCCACCTGGGTCGCTGTCGTCCTCGCTTTCCTATGTCTAGCTCTCCACGTCACCACTTCCTAGTCTTCCTGATTAAAGCCGAGCGAAGAAACTGCTCCAAGCCGGCCCGTTGCTCCTCGCTGAAAGAGTCCTCCCAGCCTAGATAGGTCGTCACATGGACTTCCTGCAAGGATCGATCCGTACGCAGCTCGAGCAAGTCCCCGATGCCATCATATTCGCCCATCGCAACAAGATGAAGCTCCTTCAACCTTTGGCACTGTTGGAGTATTCGGAAGAAAAAGCCGTTGTTCATCAAGCCCCACTGGAACTTAACGACACGTACTTCCTGTTGGAACAGCGGGACCGTGGTTTTTGCTGAAGCTCCCGACATCCAAGATCCGTTGAAAGAAAAGCGATATTTGCCGAAGAAGAAGGCGAAGTATTCTTGATTGTTAAGGTCAACAGGTGTCAAGTTGATCTTTCCGCGTATCCACTCGCGAGGCAGAAGATTGAAAATTGAAGGCTCGAGAACAAAACTTGCCTTGGCTTAAGCGCCGGGTGACCAACGCCGGGTTAACGATCGCATTGGCAGGGGATTGCCTCATTATTTTGTGGGCAACCCAGGTGTCCCTGGCACCCACGACATCGTCGGTGTAGAAGTCGAAGATCATGAGCCGGATCTCACAGGGTATCGTGAGCAGGGTAGCTGGGCCCTTCCGAGACAGGATCTTGTGTAAGTGACCTGTTATAAAGGAGATCGTATGAGCACATGTCTCTCTTTTTTTAGGTTATCGAAGATGAGTTGCAAAAAATAAACAAAATAAATAAATAAATAAAAAAAGTTTATTTTAATTCCCGTAGAAAATATATAAATAAATGGCATACCATTCGTCGTCTTCAGGCGATTGATACCGCCCCGCATGCGCGAGGCACATTCAACCATGCGTGACTTGAATTCGACGGCGTGATGCTTTGCGGCGTCTCCCTCTGCCGCTTGCGCCAGGCCATTATTTGCTTGGAGGGCCTGCACGAGCTTCTCTTGCCTTGTGAACTCTTTCTTCAGATCCTCATGCAGCCGGAGAAACTCGGCCGTGTCCTTGTTGACATCTGCGGTGCTGCCTTTGCCTTTTCCAGACAGACCGCTTCCGCCAGACGGCGCGGGGGTATTCATGTTGGTTGTGTGTTGGCGTCGCTGTGTGGTTGTCCGTCCAGACCAAATCAAATCAAGCTTGGGATGTGAAATGCTGTTTCTGTTTTCGTGAGCTGGATGGACGAGAAAAAAGTGAGGCCAAGGTGAGGTGAAGGCAGTGGGGAGGGGATTTGACCGTTGGAAGATGGGTGGAAGGGAAGAAAATCACGGTAGGCTGAGGCTTATCTAGACCTTTTAGATGCCTTAGGTAGGTTCAAGGCAAAAAGGTCGCAAAGTGGATAAAAGGGGGTGAGGCAATAGAATTCCTAATACGGAAGGAGAAACTTGGGTACTTTTTAAAAGGAAGGCGGAACAATGAACAAACGCTCGAGCTAAAAAAAAAAAAAAATGTAAGGCGTCTCCATGCGGGAGATTCTCTTCGTATGAGTTCAATCCTGGCCTTCATCCGCATCTCCATTCTCGGCCTCATCTCCGTCCTCGTCCCCATCTGCCCGCGCCCCCGTTCTTCTAGTCGCTGTCTGTCTCGCTGTCCGTCTCGCTGTTCGTCTCTTCGTCCTCCCTTTTTCTCTCAATCAAGATCCAGTCCAGAAATCTTTCTAAGCCGATCAAGTGCTTCGAGTTCGTATCAAGATAATGACCCGCGGTCAGTCGGAACTCTAACAGGCCTTTTATCTGGATTAGCTCCCCAATGCCAGGGAAAGTATTGTCACAGACGATGAGCTCGAGTCGCCGCAAGCTGTGGCAGTTTTTGAGCTCTTGGAAGGCTCGCCCAGCCTCCGCAGTCCAGTTAAGCGCGATCTGACGGGCCTCGCGCCTGAACAGTCCCATTATGCCAGATGACAGTAGATCATACAGGCAGCAAGGATCGAAGGAGAAGTGGTATTTCTCGTAAAAGAAGATGAGATATTCTGGATGTTACGGTTAGCGACGGCGGACCTTTTGTTTCCCCCCATGAACGAAAGAAGTGGAAAAGCCGAGGCGGTGGGGGGGGGGGCCTGCCTTCGCCAAGGGACTTGGAGGCAAAAGCCAGATTCATTTCAACCTGTGGGGTTCTACCGTAGACACCATGGATTTTGCACGAATCCCCAGGATGAACATATCTGAGCCATGAGTCCCTGATGCCCGCCACACTGTCGCTATAATGGCTGAAGATCATGAACAGAATTTCGCGGGGAACTCGGAGCAAGGGGGGGGTTGGCCGCTTCCACAGGGCCTTCTCTGCTGCTAAATATTAAGAACAGACATCGTAGTTAGTGAAATCCGCCGCAATCTGTGGGTCATCTGTTTGATCTTATCAGGGGAGGCTCGGGAGAATTCGAAATATCGCATACCGCCAGTAGCCTTCAGAACGTCAACACAGGAGTGCATCAATATGGCCCAAGAGGTGTCTCTGAGCTCGGGCTTGGAGGCGCACATGCTGATGATCGTGCGCTTGGCCGCCTTCTCCAGGTCGCCGGGCGCCATGACGGCCTCGTCGTCGATGTCGAGAAGGCCGTCCTGGACATCTTCGCCCCCCTTGCTGGACAAGGTGGCGGAGGACATGTCTGTGTGGATGGTGGTTCTGCGGGGCCAATGAATCTGACGTCGGCATTGATTTATTCTTTGGTGGTGGAGGTGAGGAAGAAAACGAGGCGGAGGCGATCACCCAGGCGTATGTCCCTGGAGCCCTGGGTTGGAGACGAAGAGCGTAGATAGGGAGCAGTGAGGTGGATTTGATCACGAGGAGATGGCGGGAAGGAAGAGGTAGTAAGCACCGAACTTTGTACCCAAAGCCTCGAGGCAAACAGCTCTCGCTTGATAGTCGCAAGGAAGAAAGGGGTAGGTCAACACACTTCCCCATACAGAAGGAGCATATAGTCAAATCTATTATTCAATTGGGTGAATATCGGACGAAATCGGACGAAATCGGAAATAATTGGATAGTTTTCGGCCGTGTCTCCAGCGTAACTGCTTAACATTGTTCTCGAATATCGGGCATAGGTTTGGGACAGGTTACAGGTACAGAGTCGAAACTCTCCTCCATTTTCACTTCAGCATCCACAGAACGCTTAATACCAGGCCGCATACGCATAATATACGATGGGGCAGTTTGTCTACGATTTTCTATTCCTAAAATTTACACACACCAGCAGAGTCAACCATCTAAAGCATCCCGTGTTGAGTATCTTGCCCTATTTCCGCTCATTTCACACACAGTCCAGCCCACCAGGAACTGGAAAGCGTCGGGGGGTCTGGGGGGGTACCCCCGGAAAAGGTCGCTCTACCGTTCAACCTTTTTTTTTTTCTGGGGGTACCCCCCAGACCCCCCGACCTCGCTACGCTCGAAGATACTATTTAGCTATGCTCACCGGTTTGTTAAAAGAGTGTTTTGGGGCAGAATTCCCGTTGCATCAAAGATTTGCTGTCGAAACTGCATGGCGGAGACTCTTCAGGGGTTGGCATGACTGAGCCCGGCCTGGCTGAATAACGGTGGCTCACAAAGTGAGATATGTATGACGAGTAGAAATAGCATGTGGGCTTTTTGTAGCAATCTTCCAATCGTATCTTCAGGCTGACTTGTTTTTTCTCTTCTTGCTCATGCCATTGATTACTGACGAGTAACACCTACCTCGGCCCGACGACGCGGTACGGATAACCCCTTGGCCGTCCAAGCCCGGGCCCTCTTCGGCCCTTCCCCTCCAGCAAACATCGTGGTGCTGACTAACCATCGTCACCACCATCTCCCGTCTTCCACCCTACATACTACAGACATATCTCCCTCCCAGCTCAGCTTGACTTGGGCCCGTACAGGAAGAAGTCAAAAGACGATGGCTCGGAAACAACATGGGCGCCAGTACGACCTGGTTGTCTACGGCGCGACAGGTATGTACCATATCCACGTGTCCCGTTTTCCCATGCACGCCCACCATGGGACCTCTATAGCCTTTTTTTGCATATCAACAAAACCTGCCTCTGACAAGATCACGGGCCAGGTTACACGGGCAAATTCATTGCCGAGGCCGTGACGAGGCACATGTCCACCGACTTGGAGTGGGCCGTGGCTGGCCGCTCGCTGGACAAGCTGGAGCAGCTTGTTGAGAAGCTTCAGGCCATCAACCCGGACCGGCCCCCACCTGGTTTGTCGTCTTTGATGTTTTGTCGATTAACGCCCTCCTCCCGCTCCTCCCCTTGCTAGCGTTCGCCTTAATTTGCTCACTCCGCCCTCCCTCCCCCTCCCCCCCCTCCCTGCTTCATAGCAATCGAGGCATGCCCACTTGACCAGGCCTCCCTGACGGCGCTCGCGCAGCGCGCCTTCGCCCTGATCGCCGCCGTCGGGCCCTTCTGCCAGCACGGCGAGCCGGCCTTCCGCGCCTGCGCCGAGCAAGGGACGCACTACCTGGACGTGACGGGCGAGGTGGCCTTTACGGCGCGCATGATATCGCGCCACGCGCCGGCCGCGCGCGCCTCGGGCGCGCTCATGTTCCCGCAGATGGGCGTCGAGTCGGCTCCGGCCGACCTGTCCGTGTGGCTGGGCGCCGCGAGGGGCCTCGGCGGCGGGCCGGTGCGCCACGCCGCCACGGCCATCCGTGCCGTGTCCGGCCAAGGCACCGAGCTCGTGCCCTCGGGCGGCACCATCGGCACCTGGCTCGGCCTGCTCGAGAGCACCGGCCTCACCGAGCTAGCCCGCGCGCATCGGCCCTATGCGCTGTCGCCCGTACCGAACCCGCGGCCGGCTCGGCCGCCGCCGCCGTCGCGGGAGGAGGGCGGCGGGAGGGCAGCCGCCTTGCTGGCTGCGCTGACGGGCGTGTCGGTCCCGCACAGGCTGCTGGGCCTGTGCACGCCGTGGATCATGGAGCGCGTGGACTGCGCCATGGTGCAGCGGACGTGGGGCCTGCTGGAGCAGGGCACGATCCCGTCGGCCTACATCGCCGCCTCCGATGTGTGTCCTGCAGCTGGCAACGGCGATGGCCGCCAGCTCGGGGCCAAGGAAAAGGCGCCCGATAATAGAAAGATCAGGGTGACGTACGGCCCGAACTTCTCCTTTTCGCAGTACTACGGCGCGCCAAACTGGCGTGCCGGCTTCCTGGCACGCCTCATGAGGGTGGCCGCGGGCCTGTGCATGGCCCTCCTGCCGCTGCGGATCCTGGCCCGGATGTTCCTCGCCGGACCTGGGGAAGGCCCGTCGGAGGAGGAACAGCGGAAGGGGAGGACCGAGTACAAGACCGTCGTGACGGCGGACCTGGCCGGTGGGACGGACAACAACGGCCGTGCGAAAGAGGCGTTCGTGCGGGCCTGGACCGAAGGTGGTTGCTACTTTTGTGAGTTGCATAATTTTATGTCCTCTTGTCCCCAAGGCCCCCCCCCCCTTGATCTCTTTCTTGTGGGTATGTTGTTGTACGGGCTAACAAAAATCAACAACAAAAGTGACCAGCCTCATTTTGATCGCCGCCGTCCAAACTCTGCTTGAGGAGGATCTGGAGCTGGAGGGCGGCGTGTACTCGCCAGCAACGCTGGGGCAGCCATTTGTCGATAGGCTGGAGAAGGTCGGGGTTCACTTCGAGGTGAAAGTGCTGTCATAAACAGGAGGGGTCTATATGGCATGGCTATGCAGACTCCATGCCTGGCCAGGCCCTACAGATGCCCCCCCTCGCAGGACTTCATATACCAAATATCAACGTGTTGCTGAGATTGGGAGCTCACATGTGTGGTTGAGTGGGACGAGAGAGCAGCATTGTCTGATGAAGAGGCTGCTTGTATTTTAATCTATGCTTATTGTTATAGTGCCAACCATGAAATAAATATGCGTTCTAGGATCCGTACACGTTTATTCACTGACCCTAGTTATTAGTTATTATATCATAATAATACCTTCGAGCGAAGCGAGGTCGGGGGTCTGGGGGGAATCCCCAGGAAAAAAAAGGTTTAAAGGTAAAGCGGCCTTTTTCTGGGGGTTCCCCCCAGACCCCCGGCCTCGCTTCGCTCGAAATAGAGTTGTGGGTATATAAAGCGTGTACGGGAGATGAAGGATCTGCATGTTTATTTTTTGATTGGTACTGTATTGACAAATTGTAGGATGCTAGACTGAGTCTAAAGAGAAAAGAAGAGATCTGTCATTTTCTATGCTTCGTGAGTTTCGCTATCTAAATGCTCAATATACTGGGTATCATGGCTACATATGTGTCGATCGCATGCTCGAACATCGTGCTCCGCGTGGCTCTGTTTGCCTCTGCTCCCCAGGAGCCTCTTCTCTATATTTTCAGCACGGCCCGTCCCAGCCCGGCGCGATCAGGGACGTTAAACTTCCCCCCTTTGCTATATTGGCACCCAATTCGATCCTCGTCCCCCACCGCGCGCCTCTCAAAATGCGTCTTGAGCTAGAGAGAGCCGGCCTCTTACGCATCTTCATCCTCGCCCTCGCCCTCGTCCTCGTCCTCGTCCCCGCCCTCGTTTAGTTGGTAATCCTCGACGCCGAACAGGGCGAGCAGCAAGAGAGGCACGCAGCCGGCCAGGGCCACGCCCAGCAGCACCGTCATGGTTTCCTGGTACGCCCGCGCGATGGCCTCGCGCTCGGGCCCGCCCCACGGGTAGCTGCAGGCCACGACGACGCTGGCGTAGATGTCGGCTGCGTGCTCGGCCGCGTACGACCCTGCCGGCAGGTAGGCCGCCAGCTTCTGCGGCACCAGGTGGCCCCACACGGCGCCCGAGATGGCCGCTCCGACCGCCCCGCCCACCTCGACCAGCGTCATGAAGGCCGCCGTCGCGACGGCCACGTGCTGCTGGCCTCCTCCGCGGGCGCGCGGCTGCTGTACCTGCCTGGGCTTGGGGGCTGCATGGCTGGCGTAGCTGTCGCTGCCGGGGGTGTTGCTGTTGCTGCTACTGCTGCTATTACTAACACTGCAGCTGATGCCTTCTTCTTCTCCTGGCTGGAGTAATGACTGCTGGTGATGATGTTGCCGTTGCCGCTGTCTCTCTTGCTTCTTTTGCTGCTGGCCGCCTGTGCCCATGCAGCTGGCTTGTACGGTCAGCTGGGTCGCGACATGGAGAAGGCCAGCGCCCACGCCGAGTGCCGATTGGGCCAGAAACAGCACCAAAACAGATGCGCTCCGGTCGCGCGTGAAGATCAGGGTCCCGATGGAGATCAGGTACAGGGTGGCGCCCACGACGATAAAGACCTTGGGACGGGGCAACAGTCGGTGCCTGATGCCCAGCGAGGCGGCCACGGCCGCGATGGTGGACGCGAAAGAGAAGGTCTGCGTGATGGGGCCGGCCAGGGTGACGGGCAGGTTGAGCGCCACAAGGAGGTACGAGTAGAAGTAGGGCTGCACCGAGAGGTAGAAGACCATGAAGTAGAAGAAGCCGATGCCGCAGCCGGCGCGGAACATGCGCGAGCGCAGGAGGCGCATGGACACCAGCGGGTGCGGGACCAGCGAGCGGCGCGACTCCCAGACGGGGAAGACGGCGACCATGGCAAGCCCTGCGGCGACCATGGCTGGGATGGTCGGGTTGTGCCACCCCGCCGGTGATTTGGACACGAGCGTCAGCGGAATCAACACCAGCGCGAGCCCCGCGCTCAGCAGGAACATGCCGACGACATCCAGGTCGAGCAGCAAGCTCCGAACCGCTCTGAGCGTCCCGGGGGCGGCCGACTTTGAAGCCGACTCGGGCGAGTCGCAGCGGCGCTTCTTGTGTGCCACCGCCGCGTTCGGCACCAGACCCAGCCGCACCGCTTTCTTGCTATTCATCCAGAGGGTGATCGCCAGGGGGGCAAAGGCCAAGGGGAGGACGAGGGCCCAAATACCGTACCCCCAACGCCAGCCGATGGAGCCGAGGATGGCAGAGGCGATGGCGGCGCCGACCCACACCGTCACCAGGAAGGGGGTGTCGGGGAGGCTCGAGAAGAGGGCGCGGTCGAGCATGGAGCTCGTGTCGGCGATGAAGATCTGCTGGAGGATCTGGAGGCCGGTCGTCCCGGCCGAGTAGAAGATCTGAGCGGACGTATACGTCTCCACGTTGCGCGAGCCGGCCATCTGCACATAGCCCAGGACGCAGAAGAGGATGGAGAGTGAGAAGGCCTCGAGCCGGCCAAAGACATTGGCAATCTTGGCCATGGGCGCCTTGATCACGGCTTGTGTGCGTCACACATGTTAGTTCTCGTTATGATAGCGAGCATGAGGAGAGGGGAGGGGGGATGTTTGTCCGAGGAAGAAGCATTGGGGATGAGTGCGGCTTACCATTGACGACCCCTTGAATCACATAAACGGTAGAAAGCAAGGAGTGGTTGTTGAAAGAGCTAACCGCGAACGCCGCCAGGGGATATGTGACCTGGCCCTCGAGGGAGACAGTAAAGGCCATGAGGAAAATACTGAGGGAAAAGATGGATATCAGCGGACAACAGGCCGCGCCTATGAGGTGCCATTTAGACGGCGGAAAAAGTACCATGTTGACGAACGAATGGGATTCGAACCTGAGGTAGGCAACAACCAAGCCGGTGCCGGACCACGTGTGCGAGATGGCCTGTATCCGGCGCACGCCGGCCTCAAGATGGCTATCCTGGTCGTCGACGGCGGCATCGCCATCATCCTCGTCGACGTCATTAGACGATTGCGATCTTGACTCGGCCGATATCGCAGTGGTGGTGGCGGCGACGATAGCAGTTTTTGAGATGCTGCCATATTGAAGCTTCAGCCCATATCCGCTTCCCGGCCGTGCATCCCCGTCTCCGCCGGCGAGGAGGGGCGTGTCGGCGGAGGAAGCGTAGGCGCTGTCGTGGTCGTCATTACCCACGACGAATGTCGGGCCCATGGCTTCAAGGGAGGCATTCAAAGCTTCCCTAATGTCCCCCCCGCGGGGGGGATGGGGGGGAGGAGGGGGGGAGGACTGGGAGAGGGATGTCCGGAAGTAGTTGGAGGCGGCCTGCGACCTGACACACCGAAAGTGGCGGTGATCAGTAGTCTTTTAAAAAATAAAACCAAAAAATAAAATAAAATAAAAAAGCCACGGCGGTACAGTAGCACTTGGGCAACAAGTGCAGCAGGCGAACTCGCTAGTGAGAGGAGAGGGCGAGAGGGCGAGAGGGCGAGAGGGCGAGTTGTACTCTGGACAGCCAGGAGCGCGTTACGGTGTCGTCGAGTAGGAGGTTGGAGGAGGGAGTGCGACGAACATGAGCATGTCCGAGGAGAACCAAAAAAAATATCACGAAGACGAGGGGGGAGGAGAGTTTTAGGACGAGGGAGTGAAGATGGGAGAGAGGTCGGGGGAGGTTCCGGTTGATTAAGCTGGGAAACTCAAACTGTATGACAGTCTACCTCGGTATGCCGGTATGTCGGTATGTCGGTATGTACACCAACACATTCAAAAGGAGAGGGGGTTTGGGGGGGGTAATAATGACAAGTCCTGAAGGAAAAGGCTGGCACGGGTAATTCCCACACACAAGTCCTTGCCCTTCTCAGACTGAGACTGGAACCACGAGGACGCACCGGCACACGGGGTGACGAGGTGGGCAGTGGCGTGACCCACGAATAGGCTTGGCGTTGGCATCAACACCATGAATGACACTATGTATAGATGGATTACTATATATTACCATTCTACGATTAGCAGCCCTCTCTCCTCAGTTCTCATGTGTCGTGGAGCGGGACGCGCCTCCGCTCCCGGCCTTTGAATGCAGAACAAATCACTGCCGGTTTCCCCGAGCTGAGCTTTGGAAGCATTGGGCAGCAGGGTGGGTGGGTGTGTCTGTCATACGTGCAGGATTGCAGGATGCATGATGAGCGGCAATACGAAAAGAGGGTTTGGATAGGTACGTACCGTCCTTCTTCTGCCTGTCTGGCCAGTGGCGGGCCCCCACAACAGGTCCCTGACCTGACACGATGGGTCTAGGTAGCGCTAGGCCCCACAAAGGGTAAGCAAAGGCGAAGAGTGGCCCGGTATCTGATTCTTTCGATAATCTACCCGTGTTTGCCGACGCGGCCGCTGCCTCCCTCCCTCCCGGTTTAGTTATAAAATGCGAATGCGAAAGAACCGCGTTATGATCTGACATCGGCCTGCCTGAAGCGGCATTAATAATCCTCCCAATAAATGGCATAGGCTAACTCGTGCTTCTAATAAATGATTTATTTGACAAGAAAACGATGGCGACTGATTGATAGCCCCCCCAAAAAAAAAAAAAAAAGAACACGTGGATAAAAATACCGCAAAAGATCTGCGCGGACAGAATCGGAACACAGGGGCAAAAAACACGCATCCTGGGACCCTTCCAGGCGCTCGACACAAGCGAACGGACTTTTGGAAAAAAGCGAACGGACTCCATCCACAACAAAAAAAAAAGTTGCATATCAAAAATATCGTATAGGAAAGAAAACCCCGAGATTCTAATAGAAAGCTTTCTAGAGATCTCGAATATCATAAAGCAAGTTAAAAGGGCCTGTGGTTAATGAGGAAAAAAATGGGGAGAAGACGAGTCCGTTCCCAGCGCCTGGCTTCACCCCTCACCCCTCTCGGTTTGGGACATGGGACACATGATGAAGTGGGGGGTGGGTATGGCTTGTCCTTGTTTCCACCTTCCTTGGCAGAAGCACGCATTCGGGAAGGTCTGGAGGTCTGCCTTCCCTTCCGGGCATGGGAAGATCGGAAACACGGGAACAAAGCCGAGAAAAGGAGAAAAGAAGGTCCCTTGTTGTTTGATTGTGAATTGTTCGTTTCTCTACACACGGACTTTTACGACGGTGAAACATCTCAGTGGTTACCAAACCATGAAAGTTTGCTACGGCCGCTGCTACTCCGGCGTCACCGACTCCCAGAAGGAGCCTTTTGCTCTCGGTCTGTCGAGCTTTTAATGAAACGGCATACGACCGAAGTAAAAGAGAGGGATAGAAAAAAAAACCGTCTCGTTGTCTGGTTTTGCAGTTATACAATGTTATAGATGCCGTGCCAATCAAAAAATAAACATGTAGATCCTAGGGACCCTCTACGTTTATTTCCTAACCCAACATCTTCGAGCGAAGCGAGGCCGGGGGTCTGGAGGGAACCCCCAGGAAAAGGACGCTCTACCCTTTAACCTTCTTTTTTCCTTTTTTTCCTGGGGGTTCCCCAGACCCCCGACCCCGGACCTCGCTTCGCTCGAAACAGAGTTGTTATTATTGAAGCAGAGTCGTTAGTATACAAGGACCTGAATGACGTGGAAGGTATTACAGGACTGGAATTAGGACTACAGGGTTAGTTAGTAGTGAGCGCGTCCGGACCCGAGGATCTGCATGTTTATTTTGTGATTGGCACTGTATCTGCTCGACGATCCATACGTGGCGCGA